>JAHZNE010003111.1:0-19126 GCA_027744055.1 Callyntrura sp. NNG-2020
TTTTGTGGAATTTTTAAAATTTTCTCTTCAATTTTCCACTTGACTTTTAAAATAATCTCAACTTTGGAAATTTCCAGGGATCCTGGATCCGAAAGATTGTGCAACCCTTGGGTGACACAGGACGTAATTTCATACCATCCCAGTAGCTGCGTTCAAGCCTTAAAGGGAAGTTACCCCATTATCCCTGCATTGGGGCAAGGGCAATATTGAGCCCTATGTGTGTGTGGTTTTAATTTAACCCATACAATAATAGAATGCCAAAAATTTGGAACTAATAGAATATCAAAATGATTGTTATATACTGAATAGGGCATTTTTATCATTGAAATTGGCTATATTATAGAATTACAAAAACAGATACTATACTGCTATTATAAATTGTACAATACACACCAGAAAGTTAGAACTATTTATAAAGGTCTTTAGAAAAATATCTAGAAGGACATGACTAATAATGGAAGAAACAAAAAAGAATTAAAAAATAGAAATGTAGGACCACCTCTGCAATTTTACAAAAAGTTTATTATTATCATTGTTATTACTTCCACCAGAGATTACATCACTACCACTCGACTCTAGAATTCTAGGTACATTCACGCTGCTGCCCTGCGTGACTGCGTGCCATCCGTTTACTTTCTGAATGTCTGCATTTTACATTTTAGTCAGACAGAGTCATGAACTGCCAATAATGAAACAAGTCTCACAAAGCAAAGTTTGTATTTGTCATTTCATTTGAATACATAATATACTAGTACATAAATAAATAATCATTCTGAAGCCGAAATATTGTACCTATGATTTTCTTCCTTTGCCTTTTTGCTTTGCCACATCTCTATACTATCTTTACCGAAGGTTTTTTGAGGTAATATAATGGGAACCTTCATTTAACTTAACCACGTTCTTTCGTTTTTATCAGTGTATGAATTTTAAAAGGCAGGCGTACAGGACAACAAACACCCACATTGTTTACTTGCTGCAACCTGAAATGAGAGTCGGAGTCCTATAAAACCCCACCCAAAATTAATGTACAATTTTGCGATGAGTGTTTAAGTGTGTGAACATTCCCATTCTTTTATGTGCGTGTGGCTACGAACAAACGCAAATCCAATCCAATCTGCATTGTAATATTCTTATGAAGTACACTATGTGCATCTCTGACCGCTAAGAGGTATTCCCGAAATAGTAAATGCATCGTTATACATGAAGTGCAGAATATTAAATAACGTATACAGAAAAGTCGAGTCGAGAGCGTGCAGTGTGCAGTAGGTAGCATATTTATAAACCCTACCACTCAGCTAGCATGTATGTAAGTGGCGAAACAGCAAAGAAAACTGGACAATTGTCTGTTGCCGTAGCGTGTATGATTTACTTGTTAATTTGTTTTATCCTGCCCCTGGTCTGAACCTCAAGATTCTCCAATGGTGCTACTGAACGGCTTGATTCAGCAGATTGTTTAAATTGAAGAAGAAACATTTTTAAATGAAATGACTATAACAGCCATACATATTCAAATGTTATGCTAATAAAAATTGCCTTTAGAATCGTTCAGTACGCGTTAAAATTATGAAATAACTTTTGAAAACATAAAGCTCGTAGGGCTTCGTTTGGGTGGACAATCACGCAAAAAATGGACAGGTTTACAAAATTTTAAGGAGGTTCATGGAGCCCGGATTAAAACCCGAGTTAAAATAGCATATTTGGTTAATAAAAGTTTGTTTGTTTATTCAATACTTGCCTTTCTAATTTTTATCATTGGCATTGACTAAAATGTATTTGTATGTATATGTCAAGTTATCTGCTTCCCTGAATTTGGCTATCTTCAATGTGATCTGATTTATGGATATAGGGTTCACATTTACGTTTGGATAATTACGGTAGCGATTGGGCATTGATTCTGCTATTTTTTAAAGATAAAACACGTTAATAAAAACAATTTCGTTCTTAAGTTGTTGAACAGACAGACAGACATTGTGCAGTACTTAAGTGGCATTGCCACCTCATAATCGCTGTGGTGGTGGTGACTAGACAATAGACATACATACATGATACATGCATAGTGTATGGCAAAAAGGTTGATAGGGATTTCTAGACTGTCTCGACGATTGGCTCAATCAAGCGGACTGTTTACCCTCCAAAAAGAGTTGAGCCTTGTGAGAACTGCAGAAAGGATAGATGTCGAGGTACGAAAGAATGAGAGAGAGAGAGAGAGAGAGAGAGAGAGAAGAGAGAAGCAAGATAAAAAACATCTCTGTTCGAGGAAAGAAAAGAAGAAACACATACTGCACAACACAACAGACCACCATCTCCACCAACACCAACTACCATTAATGCTGCTGCTTGCTACACAAAAAACAACTGTTTTCATCGGCTGTTGTAAAGAAATATACGAAAGATTGTGTATACAATGTACACTTCTCCTACGCTGCTGGTGCTATTTTGTTTCAAGTAACTATGAATGCATCTCTCTTTCTCCGTAAATCCTTCTTAAGTTTGTAAAATGTTCCATTTTTATACACTTTTTATATGAAAAGATGTGGTGGTCGGTATAGGTAGGTATGCAGAAAAGACTTTCAACAACTGGGACTGCCAGTGGGACTCTTTCATGCTCTAAAGTGTGGTGTTTGTTCTTTTTCCCCGTCCCCTCATTTTTGGAAATAGGATGGATCTAGATTAAGAAAAATTTCACAAAATTTTCGACGGACTTTTAGGTTCACGCTTAAGATAATTTTCAGAGTAAAAGGTCAAGGTGGAGAAGTTTTACTGGAGAAAAGAAAAGGGTAGGTGCGAAACAAAGACAGTAAAGAATGCCTGGTGCGTCCTCAGTGGCCAGCAGTAGTGGGGGCAACGGTGGGGGTACCAAAAGAAGGGCTGATGTACTGGCGCCTCATGTACACAGTCCTGGAACAGGGGCAGTTAACTCTGCCCATCTCTCACTCAACACATCTTCCGTCACAGTTGCAGCTACTGGTGTTGGCGTTGCAGAGGGCGAGACCTGTGCGTTAAATGGGGCTTCCGGTGGAGAAGGCGATGGAGCAACAGCAGCTAGTTCTTCTCAGGGCACCGATAGGCAACGACAATTGCCAAGTGCTGCTGTAATGAAAATGAAGGCCGAAGTATTTGAAAAAGATCGCGATAATTTTCTGAATGCATTTGAAAGTAAGTTGTGAAACTGTCAATAATACTGTCAACTGTAATTAGTAATGCTTCCTACCCCGGCACCAGTCAGTGTTATTTGTAGTTTAAAAGCTGACTGTTAAATATTTTGTTTTTCAGAGCCTACACAAATATATAGATTTCTTCGAGCAAGAATGATGGAATCGGTAAGACGTTTGACTTTTATATCACCAATTGTTTAAACATTGGATTATCATTTTTTTGGAATTTATGGCTAACATGGATTATGTTAATCTTTTATCAACCAGCCAACATTCCTGCAGAGGAACCTTTCATATATGAAAAGTCGAATGTCGAGATCACACAAGTCGCGCGATGGGTTTAAGTTAGAAACAATTGCCCAAAGGTTTGCGAATGCAGCTGAAACGGGAAAAATACACTCCAGTAGACACTCTTTGTTATTCTCTCCGAAAGGGTCAGCTGGATTTTTCCACAGCAGCGGTCCTACGAAATTCTATAATGTGATTGTTTTAGGCGTTACCGATGGGCAAATGTGTAAGAATTATTAATCGCACACAAGGCAGAGTGAACCTAAAGTGTACAACCAGAGGAAAACGTTAATATTTTTTGTATCCACAGGGCTTCCGGAAACAAAAGCCAAGGTAGACATTTGCATTGCACGAGTTTGTTTCAATAAACGGAAAGAAGGACCTGGACCAGTAAACAAAATATTTGACAGATGTGTCGAACTTAAAATCCATTCGCCGTCAAGTCCCAGGTCTGCCCATGAAATTACAGTCCCATATGCTCAGAATTGTCCAGTGATTCCAATACCTGCAGAACTGTGTACAATGGGCACCAATGGACATACTGTACGTAGTTATAAAATGGTAGTTCGTGTAGCTATTCCTAAAGGAAATTTACATAATATGCCTGTCAATAACAAGTCCGGAGACTTTTGCCAAAATACCCATCTAAATAGTAGGAATAGCATAAATAATAACAACAGTGATACGAACATGGACGAGCCAAAGGCGAAACGAAGAAGATCTGTCCCGGCCACTAAAGATAGAGAAAACTTCGTTTACGATGGGGAGAGTAAAACGGGTATCACTGGTGGCGGTAATGGGACACAAGAAGATGGTTTCGTGGTATACACGGGACACATTTCGTTATACGAACAAGATATTCCAGGAGATAGAATCAGGGAAGTCGATTTCGACCTTCAACTGAACAATGTAACTAAAGGATTCGGTACTAATAAAATAAGCCATCAACGGATTCGACAGGAGATTTCATGGGAAACTTTCGATGATGTAATTTACTATCGAAATATAACGTCCATGATATTTAATGACATTTTTATTTTACTCAAGACTATTTTGAATATGCAGAAACACACAAAGGTACTGGAACAAGCAAAGCCAGCAGGCAAATGTGCAAAGGTTTGTGTAGCCATTAGAACGTCTAGTGATCCGCCACCCAGTTATGTTGATCCACCACCGCCTCTACTAAGTGCTGTAAAAAGTAAGTCTTATCATTTAAATAATGTATAAAGAAGTACATTCATTATGTTCATTTCTTGCCACTGATTGATTAATATTAATAAATAATGTTTTGATAAAACTTGAAGAGGAAGATGGTGCTCCCCTTGAAGGTTTAAAGACCTCTCTGGCACGCCAGGAGATCCGAAGGTCTGTTAGAGTAATATATCAATTTATGTATGGCAACAGCAGCCAACAGCAAACCGAATCTCGGGATGATTTACGATGTCCCTGGTGCTCCCTTAACTGTATGCAGTTATATTCGTTGATGAAACATTTAAAATTAAATCATCCAAGATTTCAATTCACTTACTCGGTGCGTTCTTAAAACATGACATTTCTCTTTTAAATTTCGTTATTACAAACGTATTTAATAATTTGTAAACTTACTTTGTAGCCGATTCCAAACGGTGCAAAAGTTGATGTATCTATCAATGACGCTTATGACGGTTCATACTCCGGATCAGCGTTTGATCTTGTCTCCCAACCACCCGGTGAAGCGTTTGCAAGGAACGGTCCTACTAAAAGAACAGAAGTGTTTTCTATACTGGTTTGTAGACCAAAACCTTGCAAGCAAACTCTTCAAGAATTTTTTGAATGTGAAGAAAAAGATGTCGACCAAAGAAGAACTTATATTACAGGGCATAATAGGTATCAAAATAACGTTTAAAATATTTAAGCCTATTACGTTTTTTTTTATTATACCACAAGTAATATCTGGTTTTTGTGATATGTAAGATTGTATCATCACACGTCCACTTGCCTTCCAATTCATCCTCGAGAAATCGATGTGGATTCAGAGGGAGAACCTGATCCGGAATGGCTTCGTGTAAAAACTACAATGATGATAGATGAGTTCACAGATGTAAACGAAGGTGAAAAGGAACTAATGAAATTGTGGAATTTGCATGTGATGAAGTTCAAGTATGTTAAACTAAATCAAAGAAAACACGGTAGCGAAAGAACGGTATCTTTCATTTTAATATGCATTTATTCATGATTTGTAGCTACGTTGGAGATTGTCAAATTCCATTTGCGTGTAAACGGTTTGTTGAGCTACATGGAAAAGAATTGATACAGAAAAACTTATACCGTAATTTTTGCCTTCATTTGACCAATCTCTTCGACTTTGGACTGCTGACCCCACAAGGTGTGCACACTACGATACAACTGTTACATTCCCAGATGCGAGAGTGTACCACAACAGCTGCCCTCATGAACAGAGATGGGTGGAAACCAAAAAGTCACGCTGTGAATGGGTGCCTGACTAACTACGCAGAATCAAATGTTTCCATGACGTTCACCGCAAATAACCCAAAAAACTTTACAGTTGCTATAGGAGGGTCGGCCGGCATAGTCGGCAATTTCAATAGTTTTAGCTCATCCAATTCTTGCACATTGATGCCACCCACAACTAACATATCACCAAAGAGTGTCCCTTCGTCTTTGGTGAATTCAACAATCACTGCCTCTACAACAGAACAACCAGCTATTACTGACAGTAGCACTGCCATGAATAATCTTAGTTCCGCGATGTTGGGTACTGGTAGCATTTCCTCTCTCTCAGCAACGTCCTCCCCCACGTCCTTCATCAACACCATCACCGCTACCTCACCGTTGAATGGAGTACATATGCGCAAGCTGGAGGTTAAGGTGAAAAAGATTTGTTAGCGTATAACAAGACGCTTTTTTGCCCTAGCTGTCTATGTATATGCTTCTCTAAGAGTATAAAAGACCCTGTTTCTTTTTTAACCAAGAAAATATACTTTTAACGCTAACCGCCAATTGCTTTTTAAAGTTTATTTTTAAAAACATTACAAGGTGCGTTATAATGCAGAACCAAAGTAAATTAATGAGTACTCTTTTTTGTAACTTTTGTAGGATGACAATTCGCCCAGTAAAAAACAAACCTATTTTTGGTTGGGTGGCTCGTATAATTAAATTCCTGCTAATATTTTATAAACAGAAAAGCAAAAAACAAACATATTTACTTGTGTTCCTTCTTAAACACTGCTTGGTAAGTGTAGCTGTTAAGTTTTAACGTTGTACTGCTACTAACTAACTACAGCATGTGCTAGTTTAAGCTGCAACATTTGCAAGACATACTACAAACGACATTATCAATTATCATGATACCTCACAGTTAATGTTATTCTTTCCAATGTATGTTATCCATCGTATTGTAACAACTAAGTGTCGTCTTCAATCTTTTATTAAGATTGTAAGACTGGTATTGTTGTTTTATAGATTTTTGTAAGTGAGAATTCAGGGGCCTACGTTGTCGAGTTAAAAACTGATATTATTAAAGTAGCCCATTAATGCCTCCTATTGGCTTGTTATAATAGCCCGTAAAGGGAAATACATGATGTGATCCAATATGCATCTTATATTGACAATTTGATAATAATTTTAAGGTGTAACAAGACAACATAATTATGATTATCTATACAAACATACATACATAATAATAATACAAACGTAGTATGCAAGTGTACATGCACTTAGCTATATTCGTATATATTCATAAGAAATGTAACTCGTACCAATTATTATATATTAATTAATATTTAATGTTATTTATTAGTTAATTTTTCAACTGTCATTGTGGTTCCTACTGCAAATCGTTTTATCCGTGCAAAGATGTTAAGTTTTAATCATAGTGAAATATACTTGTTGAAATTCAAAGTGAAGAGGCTTTACCATACTACAGGTATCTTAGCAGACAGCAGAGTGCAGCATTTTGAAGATGTGCTTCAACAAATTTTTATACCGAAAATGTTTTCAGCTGAAAAACAAACTTTTTATAAGTAACAATAGCAATCACATTTTAAAAATCATGTTTCTTATATGCTCCACCACCAGTTTCCACCAGTGTATAAAGTATACTCGCCACAAGTTTTGTAATAAAAATGTGCATTTACTTTTAATTATTCAACTCAGCATTAATAGTAATATAGTAAGATCTAGTTTCACTTTGTAGCAGTTTCTATTTTAAAAAGTCTGAAAAGTCAGGAAACAAAGTGTTGTTAAATATGCATGAGGAAACGCCGTTTTTAACAATGACTGTCACATGAACTGCCTTTAAATATAGGTTATGACGAATATAAATTTTAAGTTTAGAAACAAATATAAACATACATACTGTCTGTTAAAGTATGTAAGTAATCCGCCGCGCGATAAATATCAACAAATTAAAGGGTAACAACATCAACAGAGATTTTTAAAACATGCATGCTATAAAAACTTCGAACAGATTAATATTGTTGTTATTTTTAATGAGTCATCCATTTTTGTGAAATGAAAACGATGAATGTAACACTCAAAATTACTAGATGGAAAAATAAAAAAATGTTGACGATACGCAAAACAACCCAAAATGTGCGTAAATAAGCATATTTTAGTAACACCTACTTGTGTAGTGTAATCCTGTTTTCCATCTACCAATCTAAGCTACATTTGATGTTGTGTGAAGAACATTATGATTTTGTTAGTATTTTCTATAGTTCATGCTCAAGATGATTGTACATTATCGGCGACCCTGATGGTACATCAAACGCGGACGACAATTTAGATGGACGTCCGAGATACCATTTCAATATGAAGAAGTTTCTTGAATCTGAAACAATACATGCAGTCTACACTGCCGGTACCGGGGTCAAAGAAAACATTTTCCGCAGGTTACCACTTGCGGTAGAATTGATTAGAACATTCAACCAAGAATTCGTCATTAGTCTCATTAACGAACCTACAACTACAACTTTTATCAATATTGTACCTGACGACGTTTAATAGAATATTCATTCTATTAAACTTTTTCAATGACACTTTTGTGAGCAATGCGATCGCAATCTATCAATTAATGTTTTTCATACTAATCTTCTCACGCGCATTTTAAAGTGTATTTAAACCACAGCTAATCAGTCATTAATTGCCCCATTGCCCGTTTTCCGGTCGATCCTGAATCCTGACTAGCACATCAAGTGATTTACTTAGCACTTCCGCTTGTTTTGTATGCCCCGAATTGAGATTTTGTTATATCATTTTGTACATATCTCTACGTTCTAGATGGTTGGACCATAATCAAACAAATGCAAACCACAAATTATAGTACAGGAGCAGCAATGGCATAATAGATTGACTGAATGAATCTTCAAAAGTAAAGCATATATGCAAATACTTCGAATTTATTATCACGAAATAATTATTTTGTAAAACAAAAAACTATGTAATTGAAAGTTCGTCGTTGCAGTGTTGGGTTTTGTCATAAAAAAGCGAAAGCATAAATATATGTAGTTAAATTTTATTATGTCAAATTGCCAAGTGCCAAGCCACT
This sequence comes from Callyntrura sp. NNG-2020, assembly GCA_027744055.1. Taxonomy (NCBI): domain Eukaryota; kingdom Metazoa; phylum Arthropoda; class Collembola; order Entomobryomorpha; family Paronellidae; genus Callyntrura; species Callyntrura sp. NNG-2020. The sequence goes on from JAHZNE010003111.1 coordinate 8,992, forward strand.
ACTCCAGTAGTACCAACAGACCCAACTTACAGTGCACAGTATATATTGTAAATTGTAAGTACAGAGAAAAACACGACTATCTCATTTCACCCCTATGTCGTATTCAAGTAAATTGAATGATCATAATTTGACCGTTCTACTCTACTGGCATTTCTTTTGCAAACCCCTCAAAACACAAATATTGAAAATAAAAATAATTTATGTGCATAATACAAATCTTACACCGCATCGTGTGCTTTATCTTTAATTCGGAACATTCCAAGCTGAACGTTACACATTTATCTCTTTACTTATTTATCTCAAGTTTTTTATGCGGTGATATCTATAGTCTAGTTGTATGTAATATGCCAGAGGTTTTATGTTATTTGATTACATGTATATTTGTATAAGTCGTAAGATGTCGTTATGCTCCCTTCTATTCAAACATTCGTTATTAGTGAATCAGCAGAACCAAACCCTGCTTGAAAACTAAATAGATGTACTTTCTTTCATCGCCATCGTCAGGCGCAACAAGATCATGACCCTTTTCTTTACTCTTTCTTGCAGAGTGGAGGAACCTGCTCATATTGCTTCTTTTTTTACTATTTTTTGTTGAAAGATTACGTTCTCCGTTCTGTTACTCGAAGACAGCAGAGCAACAGTCAATAACCAGTAATTCATTGAGCTATATACAACGTATACAACAAACGACAACCCATCGCAACAACGCTTACTCATTTTGAGAGTTGAACAAAAGCGTCAGCGCGTCAGCATACATACTATATTGAAAGGATAATACGAAGAGACCATGTAGTTTTAGGTAACATACTCCAAAACTGCTGGAAACAAGTTTTACTTTCTCTTCAAAGTAACAGTCTATTAGATTCTTCGTAATTAAACCCCACCGTCAAGCAGCAAAGCTAAGTAAGCATATTATAGCATTTGCTTCGCTCACCCATTAAATCAGACAGGATTTGATGGGGAAGATCCCTACCACTACCGCCATTATCTAACTCACTTGGTTAATTAATAAACCAAACCACTCTGTGGTTGTCTGTTATGTTCCCTTTACTCCTTCCTCACTTGTCTAGTTTTGACTACTGCTTATATGCCGACTACCAAATGAATATAATATTGAATGTTAAGTAGTTTTTTGTGGTGCGGTGCGGGCAGTGCAGTGCGTGGCTCAAGTTCGACAGGACGAGTGAAACACGGTAAATGAAAAAGGAAGTATGCATGCTTACCCATCACATTTTCTCCGCCTATGCCCAACTGTGAAAACATTTTTAAAAATACCAAATTTTACGTGGCGCTGCTGTTGTGGTCCAGTGCGATAGTAGTACTACCACTCACACAACTTTGAAAGGTAATCAGTATGTGGAACTCGCGTTATATCCTTCCTCAGTTGTCGAATTTAATATTGGATGGTGTGTGAGGCAATTAGATTAGATATATATTATATTTGCTGAAAAAATTTCTACCTATATAAGTATATTACCCTAGTCGACTCCATTTGCATCTCCAATTCCAATCATCAAATTCCTTGCTGCACATTTTAATGCCTGCATCATCATCGTTTAATGCTGAAAAAATTTCTACCTATATAAGTATATTACCCTAGTCGACTCCATTTGCATCTCCAATTCCAATCATCAAATTCCTTGCTGCACATTTTAATGCCTGCATCATCATCGTTTTTACTTTTTTAACCTGTTCTCTGCACTTATTTTTCCGCTTTTCATAGCTATAATAGCTATATCCCCAATCCCCATACGTAATACATAGAATATTTTTTACAAACCTTAACCTCCTTCTCCTCCCCCGTCATGTTCTATCGCCGTCATTCAATTCAAAGCTTTCCTGTCCAAAGGTTTCAATCGAAGATATATCCTTTCCACGCTAGTTTTTCCACTGACATTTGTTACATGGACGAGTGCTGTTTTCTTATTCTGACAACGTCCCACGTCCATCTCTCCTGTCACAGCCAATGCGAAGTGTCCACGACGAAGCCAACGAACCGGAGTCTATCTCTGTCGTGTTAAACCCCGAGTAAATGAACAGCTTGTGGGGATTGCATACCTCGACGTGTTAAACAGCACTCAAGTTAAGTTCCTTCAACCTTTTCCATCTACGTTTCGGTGTTCACGTATGTGTGTGTATAAAGTGTATATAAAATGCATTATTATTCCATTCCGGCAAAAAGATATGACATCAACAGCACTCACTGCACCGCACTCGGCTCATCTTTCGTGTTTTATCCTTTGCGTTTGCGATGATTGCGAGAGAAGAGATTCAAAAAATCCGACGTTTGTGTAGATATGTATGTCTATTTATGTATGTACTTTGAGTAATCTTCATCCATGCTTCTTGAGCGACAACACAGCATAAAAAATGCTAAATGATTTGGTGTTATAAAAGCGAAGTCAGTAAAATAAATCTACGTGGCTGAGGCTGGTTGTTCGGTTGTCAAAAGAAGTACCTTCTGCTTTTTGTAAAGTATTGCCTCTGAGATTTTTTTTATCCATCATCATCGCCATTCCCAGTTAGTTGTCAGTTAATAGAAGAGTAGTGTCCTGGTTGGTAGTGTCTTCGCGTCTGTTGTCGGTCGTTGAGATTTTGAATTAGTTAATAAGTGGAAAATATTAGGGTTGTTAGGAATTTAAGATTTTAGATATTTTCGAAGCGTTTTGTTGTTTGTAGATTTTAATAAATTCAAAAATGAGAGCGTGGGCAATCATTCCCTGCCTGATGGCAGTTATCGCGGTCGCTTACTGCGACGATGAAATCAAGACTGATGAGGGTGTCCTCGTACTTACGAAAGGAAATTACGAGAAGGCTATTAAGGACAACGAATTTGTTTTAGTGGAATTTTGTAAGTACAAATTTTTATGCAGATGTAATTGCGTTCATGTAGGTAGTTAACATTCAACATATGTCGTTTGATCAATATTTGCTAATGTGGATGTTGAATGTTTTAGATTCAGTAAGTTAATTAATTCTAATTGTACGGCGCATGGAGCATGTACATGACATGTGCTATGAGAATTCGCCTTAGTATAATGCTTGGAAGGTTCTCATGTATTTGCATTTGCATAATTACATATGTGCTGGTAAATTACAGGCTGCCGATAGCGAGGCTGCGAAACAGTATTTGGCCGCAGCTGAAGGTATTGATGACTACCCATTCGGATTGGTGACAGATTCTGCTCTTGCTTCTGAAAACAAGGCTAGTGGTGACGTAGTTGTTGTATTCAAAAAGGTAATGTCGTGTCACAATTAGTAACATAGAACATGATTTTCTCCAATTTTTATTAATTCCTGTCATAAAAAATGTTCTTCATACAACAAACCTCTATCACTTTCAGTTTGACGATAAGCGCGCTGAACTCTCCTCTGACCTCACTGAAGAAAATATTGGTAAATTCATCAAGTCTGAAGCTCTTCCATTGATCGTTGACTTCAATCATGAAACTGCTCAAAAGGTTTTCGGTGGTGAAATCCGTAGCCATGTTCTTCTTTTCTTGAGCAAGGACCAAGGACACTATGACAAATATTTAGAATCTCACCGACCACTGGCCAAGGAAGTTAAGGATAAGGTAAGGAATAGAAATAACGTATAATGAAATTAAAATCCGATAAGCATGTTTTATGTTTTACCCATTCTGACAATTTCGAACTTCCAATATCATTATCATGTATACGTATTAAGTACTCCTATCTGTTAGATTGTATCCAATGAAAAAAGCTAAGACACAATTCGTTAAATGTGGGTTGCGATCTAGGAATCATTGGAAAATTAATATTTACCTGCACTATTATCCTCCTGGCTAGCTTTAATAAAACATAGTTTTCTGGGGTGGAAAGGTGTAGGACAAGACGTCTACTATATAGCATTAAACTTTTTAAACTTTTACATAATTTGCAATACTAAACAATCCTTATTTCTTTTCACTTAGCTCCTCTACGTCAGCATCAACACCGATGATGAAGATCATGGAAGAATCTTGGAGTTCTTTGGAATGAAGAAAGAGGAAATCCCAGCTGCCCGCTTGATTCGTTTGGCTGATGAGATGGCCAAGTATAAGCCAACTGGCAATGTTTTGGAAAATGTCGATGAAATGAGATCATTTATCAACGATTTTGTTGAAGGAAAGCTGAAGGTATGATAGTAATTTAATGATGGTTAACGTTTTTTAATAGTGATGTTGATTATAATTAATTGTAAATCGTCATTATGCAGCAACATCTCCTCTCCCAAGATGTTCCTGAAGATTGGGACAAGAACCCTGTTAAGGTGCTCGTTGCATCTAACTTTGATGAAGTTGCCTTGAACAAAGAAAAGGATGTCCTTGTTGAATTTTATGCTCCATGGTGTGGTCATTGCAAACAATTGGCCCCCATCTACGACAAACTTGGTGAAAAGTTCCAAGACCATGCCAGTATCGTCGTTGCCAAGATGGACGCCACCGTCAATGAGCTCGAGCACACAAAAATCAACAGCTTCCCCACCATTAAACTGTACAAGCGTGGTGATAATAAGGTAAGCAGTTATATTTAAAAGCCGTACTCAATCATCTTGAGTTGCAAGAATTTTCAATGATACAAAACATGCGAATTAATATGGAACATTTGTTCATCTGTTTAAATAACAATTTGTGAAATATTGTAAAAACAGGTAGTAGAATACAATGGTGAGAGGACATTGGAAGGTTTATCTAAATTCTTAGAAACTGATGGCTCATACGGCCAAGCTGCACCAGATCAGGTATTTATTCTTTTGCAAATGCCAGAGAATAAACGCTGATCTGGTTGGCTCTCCTTTCAACTTAGATTTTCAAAACTTGAAATGACAATGTAGCATATTTTTATTGACACTCGGCTCATCTATCATACTTTACCCAGTTGATACGCTGTGTGTACATAATACATATTTTTAGATTGCAATGAATGGGCAGAAACACATGCTAAAAGCGTGTGTCAGCTTTTCAAAGTATCTCAACTCGGCTATTGTAGATATGCTTTTCTATTCTATTTGCTATGTAAATACGGTAAAGCTATAATTTTCAATGATTTTCTATCCAATGCAAAAGGTGGTTGATTACACTGGCGGTAGGACGTTAGATGAGATGAGCAATTTCATTGAACAACAAGGCGCACAGGTATACTGAGTGAAAATAATGAATCTAGCTGTGCTATAACTGCTATTTATATTCATGCCGTTATCTAAGCTTTGTTCCGCTTCATATAAGTGTTTTATTTTGCTTCCATTGTCACGCTTATTACAATTGAACCACATATGTAGCTGTGTTTGTCATTTTTGTTTGTCATTTCAAATTTGTGTACGGGAGAGTCCAACTAGATCACTGTTTGTTTAAAATGGGAAACTGGGATGATTTTGCAATGCAATGATATTTTAACTTACTTTATTATCGGTCTTGTCCCATAGGGTGAGGAAGAAGATGAAGATGATGACGCACCAAAGAAGGACGAATTGTAAATTAACTCAACCAAATTTCTCAACTCATATCTTCACAATTTTCAATCCATTCCTCATGTTTCTCATAAAAAGAACGGCAAGAACATCAGCATATGAAATGGTCATCTTTCAAATACGTCATCGGCTTATTATGGAGAAAGTATAAGTGAATTATGGTTAAATTAATGTTTTTCCTGTATAGTTTAAAAGAGTAACGTGCTTTATGGTACCAATGTTAATAATATTAGTTTAAATTAACACGTCAAAATTTGTTAACTAATCATTATTGGTGGTATATTTATCTGTCTTGTCATTCGCATTACTCATATATAGCTTTTTCTCAAAATATTATTTTTTCAAAAAAAAAGAAAGCTAATTTTAAAAAAGGTGTATGTGCAATTCCGAACACGTAAAAGTTGCATAAAAATCCGAAACAAACTCAGATAATTCCCAACATTTACTTGAAGACAATATTTTCAAAAAAGTAACGCTTCGTTTCAAACAATCGTGACTTGTCGTTGAAGTATTGTTGTTGACTTACTTAATTATTGATTTTTGGTAGATTTTGTTGTTTTTGTTTTGTTTTTTATGTTAAAACGATTTGGTGCTTTTCCCAAAAATAACACGCCACATTAGAAACGTCCAAAATTATCTTCAGTTTTCCTTTCTTTCTATACCCATGTCTTTAATGTTGTGTCGGTTGGTAATTTTTATACATAACATAATTGCATGCTGGCTAAGTTAAACTGTAATTTTAAGTGTACAGTAAACTAATAAAATTATTGTTATTCTTGGGGGTCGCTAAATAACACTGTAATCATGTTAGGATACGATAATTAATTACCGTATAACTGAAAATGTACTATGCAAAAATGTCGAATTTTTATTAAATTTCCTCGATCGATCATGTACGGAAAGAAAGAGAACATTGATAAAAAAATAAAAATCGTTTTGTTTGAGTTTTTAAGAGACATGCAGAATGCACGTACTATTTTGTATTTTTAGCAGAGAAAAAATCGAAAGTAAGTATACTGAAATACATAATTTAAAACGTATTTGTGATATTTAACTGAAAACCCAACAAGACGGACAGACATGAATGAAAAATAGTTTTCTTCAAAAGAATATGTTCAATTTGTAACAACATACCAGTGGTGAATCAACTATTCAAATGTAGGTTAAGAGGCGTATATCAAATATAATTACTACACATGAAAGAGATAACGTATATAATGACATTTAACAATTTAACTTATTTACTAGAAAACCGAGACAAAATATGACAGACGACTAGTTGCAGACATGCATGTCATACAAATGTATTCTGTTTTGCATGTACTTTAACTTGACAGTTTTTTGTTTTCGTTAATAATGGAAAGATAGTATTTATATGAAAATGAATATAAAAATGGTAAGAGATTAAAAATAAACTGTTGAATTTGTATGAGTAATACAAAACGACGGCCAATAACCACGGAAGAATTTAAGGTTTATTTCATACAAATACAAATCATACATCACAATTTTTATTGGACTAAACATATACCAAGACCTTTCATACAATAATTAAATTAATAAAGCTTTTCAATTCATAATATATATATATATCATAATTTAAGACGGTTTTCCATACATCATATAATACTATAAAAACTCAGCAGTAAAAGAATTGAATTACCAATATCTGAACTCGTATATTTCAATATTCCATCATTTATTTTGTTTTTTGGAACTGCCACTGCCCCGCTTCTTACTTTTTGTTTCCTGTGCAGGTGTTTCGTTTCCAGACAGAAGTCCCAATTGAAATTTTAATTTTAAGAGGATCTGAACCTCTCTGTCGATGTCTGCCTTGTCCGCCTTCTTGGCCTTAAGTTCACGAACAACAGTACCTTGCTTGTTAATTTCCGCCTCTAATTTAGATACCTCTGATGGCTGTGGGATTTGATAATCAAAAATTAGATCAACCGGTTTATTTTATATCAGTTCAACCTGTAATTTGTCTGTCACACTTACATCTGCTGGTTTACTGGAGCCGGTGGCTGAATCAGTATTTCCATTAGCCACATTACCGCTCGTGCCCCCTTCTGCCGCTGTATTTCCTGTACTATTTGGATTAGTCGAGGTTGTAGAAGGCGTTTTCTTTGGTGATTTACCTGGCGACGTGGACTTGGATTTTGTCGGCACATTGTTCTCTTTTCTATCTGCTTGACTTCCAGCAAATCTTGCTCTAAGACTGGAAATTACATCCACTTCCAACTTTTGGAAAAGTGGACTAATTTTACCAATTTTATAGCCTGGAGGCAGGAATGGTAACAAACGTATAGAAAACAACGGCTTTGTAACATTCAGTTGGTCCCGAATTTGCTTTGAGACGGCTGGCATGAATGGGTCAATTAGGGTCATAATAATAAAAACGATTTGAGCTCCTACTCCACATATGGTGCCACACCGCTGTTTACTGCAAGGAACGCACATTAGTGGATTTAACATATCTGTCGGCTTTAGCCATCACTAAATGCAACACATGCAATTTTATAATAATTTTCATACTCTCCGGCATTCTTGTTCAGCGTCCATGGCTTTTGGCTCTGAAAGTAAACGTTGCCAATTTTGGAGATGGCAAGTATTTGCCTGAGGGCATCCCTTAGCTTGCAGAGTTCCATCAGATTCACGTACTCGGCAATTTCTCTGTTAATCTCCGCCACTACTTTGTAATCCTCTTCACTCATAACAATTGTAGGAATCTCACTATTGAAAAATTTCTCCAGAAAAGTAAGTGATCGATTTATAAAGTTGCCTAAATTATTCAGCAATTCGCTGTTATTCTTCGTCATAAAGTCATCCCACGAGAAGGCTGAGTCTTGAGACTCGGGGCGAACGTAGATTAGGTAAAATCTCCAAATATCCGCAGGAATACCTAATAATTCAAAAAGGAGGGAGTTGCATGGCATATTACATTAGATTTTAAAAGTTATTACTCCTGTCAATTATTAACATTATTAACTGACAAGCCCCGGACAAAGCAAGAAAAAATAGGACTGGAAAAATGTATACTTAAGCAAATTTTGAATTTTGTGTTGCTGCTGCCTCCCATACTCCCATCCACACATTTGTTTGCGTTTGTATTTTTATCCATATACAACAGCAGCATAAACAGCGCATAGCAGAAGACAAAGCCGAGAAACCGATCACCGTACATGAGAATTAATTCTTCATTAAATTGCCATTGCCACTTCCATCCAGCAATCTTAAACCATGAGTAACTGTCAGTATTAATGGAGAATTCATCCAATGATGATAGTTGTATGATGTAAATCGCATGTTGTTGTATGGATGGACATGAACAGTTGTTTACGGAATTATACAGTTGCCAGTGACCGACACAGCATTTATGATATATGATCGATGAAGTATAGCTATCCATGGATCAGTGCTTAGGAATTTTATTGGTTCAAACCCCTGTGGTGTTTCCCCACATAAATATTCTTGGTACTATGCATTGCATATGGAACCTAACCCCTACCTACTGAAATGATTGGTATTATATATCTGGTGCGTACTGCGTACCTAAGAACAAAAAAAAACGTTTGAAACTTCCGAATGTGACTGTGACAAGCTGTGAACCAATCTAATGGACTCTTCCAACTTCCCTTTTTCATTTACGAATATTCTCTTATCTACGCCAGTAAACAGTCTGCGTTAACAAAGTTTACCTAACTTGCCTCTCTACCAGTAGGAAGAACAGTGAAGTGATCGCTATGCTCATGTGATATTTTCCCTGAAGGTGTGCTCTTGACACTCCTTTTTTCAGTGGCTTTGCTCCACAAACTTGGTTTTTCGAGTTGGGAATGACATTGAACTAGAAAATGTGACCGAGAAACGGGAGGAAATGGCCCAGACCTATCTTCACACAGAAATAAGAGAGCAAGCAGACAGACAAAGGGGAGCACAGCAGAAAATGGTGCGAAATGGAGAATAAAATGGCATATAGGACACAATGTGCTTGCTATAACAGCCATTGCAATGCAAACCTGTACGACAACGACATGGACACATCATAGCAACTTGTTAGTGCGAGCTAGCCGTTTTTGGCAGCAGCACCATGCTTAGATTTCGTGTATAACTTATACAGTATACAGTATAAGTAAAACATCTTGGCAAAAACAGCCTGTCATTGTGAAAATCAATGCTATAGATATTTTTATGGGGAAGCGGGAGGAGTGGCTCACTCTACTCTACACAGACGCACATCTGAAAGAGTATCCCACTAAAATCTGTGTTGAGCCTTGTCATACCTACGTTTAGTATAAAAACTGTATCTCGAGGTTTAAAACTTTCCTCGTGTGCCCGCATTGCTTCTTTTCCATTGTAAACTGCACTATCATCATTGCTAAAATGCGATTGGGGGAATTCGCAGGAGTGGTGTATTGTACAGATAGTCTGCTAAATTACGTTTTATCCAGACCGTGTCCTTACAGTACCTATCCCTTCTCCGCTTCGTTTCTAACGCTTGAGAATGTATGCAATGCATGTCCTGTCCCTGTACATACAATATTCCTGATTTCAGAGAAGAGATTACAAGGTTAACCAGGAAAATTTCATGCACGGGTATTATTGTGAATGCAGGCATTAGTAGTGGAAGTAAAGCGTTTTGACCACCCTTCTCTACCCCGACCGTCA
>JAHZNE010003112.1:0-16196 GCA_027744055.1 Callyntrura sp. NNG-2020
CCCTTTCCATTTGCTAATACTACTTTCTAGGGAGAGCAAGTTGGTGCGTATAGTTGCTTTCCACTTGACTGCGAGTTATGTTCTTTTTTGTGGTTCCACTGTGACGTCTTGTTTGAATTGTAACTGCCAATGTTGTTTAATTGTTCTACTTCTCCTTTTCCACTATCTGCCAACAATGACAGTGGACGTCTCAGCGATTTCGTGTGCCACTGTGAGGCCAACTGTGTCCTTGAGATATATAGTGTGGCCTGTTGTGATTGCTCCCTGGGGAGACCGGAGATAAACTGATCTCTCCGACCAGTTTCTATGTCGGAGCCGAATTTGCAGTACATTGCGATTTTTCGTAATGCTGCTTCAAAAGTTTGCACTGATTCATGTTGGAGCTGTTTTCTTCCCATGAATTTAAATCTCTGCGATCGCTTTTTTGTGCAGGGTTGAAGTGAGATTTACTGGATGGAGCATCTAAGGAGAGCAGGGTAGATAGTGTGGTGTAGCTTTCCATTTCTATGGAGAGAATAATACCAATGCACCGTTGCTCAGATTTTGAGGGATCAAGGTTGTTCGCCAGGAGAAACATTTCGTATGTTTCCAACCAAATCCTGACCATGCCTCGGGTTGTATGAAACAAGGTTCTTAATAGTGGTCATGGTTGGTTTCCTATTTTTAGGCTTTGGTGGCGGCGGTGGTGGCTTGGTCTTTTTCTTAGCTGATGATGCGTCACTGGAACTTGGGTCGTTGGAGTCCCTCATCAAGATTCACACTCACTCTTAAAAACTTCTGAGGTTCGGGAGGTAAAAACGTCTTCTTGAGTCCTCGAAAATCCTCGTCGCCAGAATTGTGATGTATGAGCATAAAACAATATGCTAATAATAAGAGAAGGCCGTGATGAATGCAATAGCTCCGGGATAGAGAGGTGTTTATTACAAGAGTGCAAGATTCATAGAGACATAATTTACAAAGAATGCACGTATTTATACTTGATAGTATGAAGCTACAGAGCTTCAAGAGACACGAGTCAGTGACACTAGAGTCACGTACATTATGGACTACAACTTTTACAATATTAGCATAATTATCGTTTATGTAAATACACTACAAAAAGATAAAGAGTCAATGTGTAATTACCTAATTTGTGGGTAAAAGCAAGCTGGCCTTAAAAAGTTATTAGTGTATGATAGTGTTTTTTTAACTCGGGCAATCCTCTGTAATAGCTCGAGATTCTAGTGTAAAGATTGCTGATAAGCATTTATAGTGACAGGCTATCTCCGCTATCTCTAATCTTATGTTTTATCATATAAAACAACTTTATGTGAATATGAACTTATTTAGACCTAAATATGCATTTATGCACAAAAACGCTAAAATATGCAAAACATTCAAAAACAAGTGCCTCTTAAAAGACTTATTTTGATGCGATATTGATGCATACTTAAGCTTAATTTGATCGGTGAACGCATTGAGAAAATGCAAAAACATAAAATGTTAAAGTATATTTGTCATGATAAGATGAAGGACATTGAAGATTAACAAAATGAAAACTACGAAGTTGATCTCAAGCAATAAGGAAATGCGGTCACATTAACAACATAACTTTTGTTTTCAGACCAGCCATTATTTTAGCAAGAGTCGAAAGGTAAGCGGTCAACGCTAAAACAAAACAACAAAATTTGCACATTAGAAAACGTACGTAAGGATATAAAGTGCCACTGCTGCAAGGAAAGTTAAATATACTTTTCCAGGGCTAATGCCAATAAAGCTAACTCAGTCAGTCAAAGTTACGTTAGTTAGTTAGTTCACAAAAGCATCAAAATATCATGAAAAGTTTACATGTTACATTAATTTTGTTTATATATTTTCAGAATAATTATACATTCAATTTTAAGTTTAAACTCATGTTATATGCACGCAATCACCCAATAATATATTAGTAATTATTTACTAAAACAACATTTTGAGAAACCGTGTCGTAATTGTCCTCCATGTCAAATTGTTTTGACACGTCCTTATGAAAACATAGAAAGCAGTTCTAGTTTATATTAGGACGTTCTCAATAATCCACGTTATTGTAGCCACGCCCAATCCTATCCCATATACGACCCAACATACCGTAACGTCCGACGAACCCACCCCTTCCAGTTCAACTATCCCATCCAATTCTGGTGTAATCTTTATTTGAGTCGCATCCCCAACTGTTGTTTTCCTGGCGGTTGTGCTTCTCAAATTTTTATAGGTAATTCTTTCCACGAGCGCTCTAAAATTTGATTTTTTTGTGGATTTATCCATGTATCGGGACATCCACTTTGTTTGCTTTGCTAAGAGCTCAGTTTTCCGTACAATCTCTTCCAGATAATTTACAATCCCACTACTATATAAGACACCTACACTCTCCCACAACATCTCGCTGTACCACGTCATTTTTGTAATATAATACATGCTCAAGTGATCCTGTCCAAAGGACATTCCGTCATTGTCGTAGACTACTCTTCTACCGTAGAGTTGGGCAATGCTACGCACCATTTGATGCTGTTGATGAAATATGTTTTCGGTCACAACGACTACATTTTCCTTAACAGATAATGCTGAATCATCCTTCTTAGCGCAACTTAAATTATGACCCTTTCTACTACAGTTCATGTACCGACGATTTGCCAATACCATATAATAAAGGCTAACATCAACCCTCTGAGCAAATTTTTTTCCAATATACATATTAATCGGAACCATAGGTAAAACACACTTAAGTAAGTCCAGTACAGTATTATTTTGAAATACTTCACTCTGGTGTTTATAGGCGGCGTATAAATTCTCTAGGGTATGTCCCGTGGCAACAACTCTGAAATGTTTAAATGAGTCGTTCGAACACATTTGATTTAACGACTTTGGTAACCACTTTGGGTCTGGCGCGACTGTCATTAAAGCAAACATATCCGTTGTGTAATAAATTCTCAAAAAGACTGTAACTAGGATCCATGCTAATATTACTGACGCTGATACTTTGTTTCTGAATTGCAAACCGTCATTTCCTTGTTCTAGCATTGTGCTAAACACCCAATATGCTGATTCAGCCCAGTGAAACCTGGGCGGATGCACTAATTAACGTGACGGCTAATAAAATGCCAATTACTACTATAGTCCATATTCCCGCAGAAAATGGATGTAACAGCACGTCTATGCCATTGATTTCCCTGGTTTTATTGCGTCGTCCCATTAGTACAAGGTAATTATACCCGCCTTTTTTGTTTGTAGAGCCCCAAGGCAAATACCAATACTTCCGAAATTTAAGAAACGCTGTTTGCGATGATGATCTGGAAAGCCAACCTTCACAAATTTGTTCGTGTACATTACAGTTGTAATGACGATATGTTAGCAATGCAATAGCATGAAGAAGGATCGAGCCGTGTTTCATGCCTTCGATCTCCACCGCCTTATCTTTGGGCTCAAAACGAAATGATTTATAGTTTCTTCTTCCTTCCTGCCTAAATTGTAATATGAATTGGGACAAAGTTTTGTACGGTTTCGTTAATTCAACCAAGCGTATATTAAATGTTCTTTCATTGACAAAATTGCGGTATGAATTTCTCTCGTCAATATCGCAGCAGAGGATTCCGATGTAAATTCTACAAGATGTATCGTTCAATCTAATAAATATCAGTTTTACACTGGTGTAGATTGATATTCTGGCTTTAATTGAGGATATTTGATAGTGTGTTTTTAAGGGAACTAACAGCAAACTTCCATGATGATAAAACAGTTTGTTATTGAAGTCCAAGTTATGTCCTGGTGCCAGCAAGAGTTCGCTGCTCTCGAGGGGAAATACTATTTTCGGATTGGCCTCTTCTGTGAGGAAGGTTGCAAGTGGAAACTGCACAGTGCATACACTTTGTAGCTTGGCATGAAGCAATGCTTTCCGAAAAGAACGATGTAAAAAATATACTTCCGATACCATGGAATCAATGCTAGCATTGTTAAGTGGAAACGTTTGTATTTTAGTTGATGGTTTTAATTCTGAAATACTGTGGTTTCGTTTGTCTGGCCAAAATACTTTTGTGCGAATACATACGCAGTAGTTCCCAAAAGTACACCGATGCAGAAATAAAGACTGTAGTGACTCATAATTTGTGTACTGGGTCTCTTTTGGAAATATTGAATGGGAAAAATGAAAAGTGCACTGCTTGAAATACTCAACAGCATCAAGTGAGAAACTAATCAAACCATTTGTAAAAATGGGATTATTTAACACCAACATTAATGAAACTAGAGGCAACACATTCATTATGAAAATGTGAAGTTTAACGATAAATTTTATGAAACAGCTTAGTGTGTGGTACTGCTTTTAAAGAGCGTTACAATATTTTTAACTTGCGAGTACTAATGTTATTAACTTTATATGCTTACGGACAGGCAGGGCGGACATATTATATTGTATTGTAAGTGCTTTATTTCTAATAAGGTGGTGTTTACTGATCTTCAGAAACTAACAATCTGTAATGTACTTAACAATCTGATTAGATCCAACATTATTGTTTATAACATATCGCCTTTTTGCAATGTTATAAACATTTGTGTTTCATATCTATAATCGTTCTTGAATAACAGTGTGTGAATAGACAGGAGGAAACACTAGCTATTTAATAGTTACAACCGTAATTTAGTTTATCATTGTAAGCATGGCTCGCCAAATGTTGCTCACAAATGCCCTTACAAAACCAATTACAATAGAAGAGGATTCTGGCACGAAAAAAATTACTTCAACCGAAATAATTGCGAATGAAAAAACAATTAGTACTTTAATAATGATTGTGTGAATAGCACTCCAGAAATGTGTAAACTGTTAATAATTATAATTATGTTCTTGTCTGGATTGCAATGCATACAATATAAGAACATTGTTTTTACAATTGTGAAGACCACATTGTAGTGCATTTTACATATTAATGCTCACACAATAGCCATAGGAAAAAAGATGGTATACATATACACTTTTAAAATACAGTACAATATTATATGAACATTTAATCGTGTTTTCTCTCAGAGGAAAAACTCCTCTACCATGTAAGCATTCATTTCAAACTGCATGAATAAAATTAAACAACAGCACTTCTGGAAATGGGAAAACTTTTTCCGACGTACCCACTGATTGTGTACTACTCAGCAAAATTACCTTGTTTCAACTACGTAAAAAACGAAAGAAACAGCTTGTGATTGTTTAATAATACATAAAAAATACGCAAAAATACAATAAAAACGAGACCCACTTCCCCGTGAGCCCATTTCCCCGAAAGCCCGTTTTCCCGGGTCCCATTTCCCCATGTACTCATTTTCTCCACTTTCCCCGGGAAGTCCAGTTTACCACGAAAGGTCAATTTCCCTCTGAAAGTCAGTTCCCCCGGGGAAACTAGTTCGTTTGAGATAAACTTTCAGCGTAAAATTTTCTGGGGTTGAATTATATAATAGTGTAAAAGTAAACTATATTCAAATAATTGTTAAAATATTTGTCGCCCGTAGATAGTATAATCATGACCACGGTAGTTTCAGTGATATCGTTCAATGAAATCCTAACAAACAATGCAAACACATGTAGGATCTCCGTAACAATACTTGAGGTCAAACTACAAATTTTCATTTTCATGTTAGTGCATGAAACATTTAATTTCGGCTTGAAATAATTATATAAAAATAAAAGTAACAGTTTATTATACAATATTTGCAAAAACAGTACGGCTGACGCACAATTAGTTTTATCTGCTATGCTGTGTTCGCTTATTCACTGCTGTCGATAATATTTCTAATTACTTCCTCTACTTTGGAGAAAGATGGCCTTTCATCCTGCTTCGTCTTCCAACACTCAACCATAAGGTCATACCTATGAAATCAAAGAGAACATGCCTTCAACTAGGATGCACATAACCTTACATTCAAGAAATAAAGTTATGAATGTACGTTTCCGGTGGAGCGTAAGTTGGACATTCCATTCGCATTCCACTAATCAACAGATTCACAAAACCTGTCGTCCATGAGAGTCCAGGATACGGGGTATCACCTAAATATCAAACAGATGCAAATGATACTCGTGTAACTCCATGCTTTTATTTCCCGTCTACTAGCATACCTAGCGTAAATATTTCCCAGAGTGTGACTCCATAACTCCACACGTCACTTTTATTCGAAAACTCGCACCGTTTTAAGGACTCAATCGCCATCCACCGCCACGGCAAAGGTTCCTGCTCCTTTTTCATGTATTCCGTGTAATTATACATCCGGCGAGATAATCCAAAGTCCGATATTTTCACAACTTTTACTTCCGTCAGCAATACATTTCTGGTTGCCAGATCTGCATGAACGACATTTTTTGTACCTAAATACTCCATTCCAGATGCTATCTCCAGAGACCATTGCAACATTTGGAGGAGGCTTATAGATTGTGGTAGGTTGGCATAATCTGGGCTACCTTCCCCCAAATCTACGGGTCTTTAAAAATAGTCAGTGCTAATGCATTGCAATTAGACGTGATGTTTTATATCCCACGGGAGTACCTTCTCAGATAACTTTGTAAAGATCCGCCTTCGCACAGTTCCATGCCAATATACACCCTACCCGTGCATAGTTCTGCCGTATATGCTCCAATCAACGTCACAATATTGGGATGGTTTCCAAGATATGCCATAATCTTAATTTCAGAGAGTAATCCTTTCAAACCACTTCTTGTACAGTCATCTCTAGCCACCTTCACCGCTATTGTCATTGATTCATGCGTGGGTGATTTCACTTCCCCTCTAAAAACACATCCAAATTGCCCAATTCCTAGTAATTCGTCATTTTCTGCAATTTAATCGCAAAGCATGAGGTTATCCGTATGATAACGAGTGTATATCCGCAATATAGTGTAGCCCTTTATTTGTTTATGTAACAAACGTATTGTCAGATTATCCTTCGGAATTTCCAAAGACTTGTCAAACGCCATTGTTAATGCTGCTGTGGTCACGTTGTGGTCCGCTTGTCCAGACGCGGTTTCAGTCGACATCCCATTCAAAAACTCTTCAATATCGCCTTTTGATAGTTGCTGTTGTTTCAATTTTTTCATACGCAGAATAACCGCAATCAGAGAGGAAACAAGTAGTAAAATTAGGACAACCCCTCCAACACCAGCTATGTATATTGCAACATTTGGAGAATTACCTATTAAAACATGCGGTCATAGATATCTTGTCCGTTCAAAATATTTATGTGAAGCAATATTGAAGATATGTTAAGATATATACCGCCAGTAGCAGTAGCTCCATCCTTATTCCTATCCCTTTGAAGAAATCTAGTGCTAACTTCATTGGTAGTTAAGTTTAACTCTTTTCCTTCTAAGGAGGATGTCATCAATGAAACATTAATAAATTACCAGCCAGTTATGAGAAGAATGCCATCATAATATATCTACGGTCATTTAAAAATAGTTGTTACCCAACACTTTTTCAATGTAACCTTCCTTTTCGCCACTCTTTGAATTGTCGGTTAGTTTCCACCATCCCGTGTTTGCATCGTCGGATAAGCTCCCTCCTGACGGAACGTCAAAAGCCTCCACAAACCAAATCAGGAAGGAGTGTGTGCTTGCCCATTGACTGGCGGTTTTCCAAAATGCTGCCATGTTACTTAAATTTTCCCATGGATTCACCCCTTCACTCGCCCACTGAATTCGACCCATGACTTCTAATCCGACTTTAATTTTCGACAGGGCTTTTCTGTATTCGATAAGCCAATAGGAAATCAGATCAAAGAAATAGACGACGCCTTTTTGCTTAGCCGCATCGTTGAAGTCAATGTTACAAACGACAAAATCCGTGATGTTCAGAATCTCTCGTAGAGTTAACGATTGCTTTATGTCGTCTTCGTTTTTAGGCATGGCGTGTCCGCAATACATTGTAACGCCTACACGTAGGTGCCCAACGGAGGAACTTTTTAAAACCTTTAGATACTTCAGGGTTTGAGCAGCTTCGTCGGGGGTACTTTTACCAAGCGTATAGTGAAACAGAAATCCTTCCACTGTTTCGGGATAAATTGTGTTCGCCTTCTTGGCACAATGTATTGCCAGCCGCACTTCCGCATCTAAATAAGAATTTTCATATGTACGTATTCCTTGTATAATGGTGATGCTTTTGTTTCCATGGCGATGATTAATTTTTGCCGCCGTTTCGGCAATGTGGATCTGAATGTTGTTGCCGTAGTAAGTCAGGTCACGTATGTACTTCCCTGCGGTTTTCAAATTAGTATAAATTGAATGTTGTAAAAGAATCGGTTTATAACTTGTGTATATCGTTTTATATTTTATACCGTTTTCAAGTCCAGCTTCGATTGTGGTCACTCTGGAGAATCTTTTGAGAATTACTTGTAGCATCATCTGCACTTCCTCAAGAGTGTATTTTGCCGCATTTGGAGAGACCGTCGCTGTGCTGTTTTGTTTAACGAAAGGATCAAATACTACTCCTGTGTAGTTTCTATCAAATTCTTGGAATGCGAGCACATGATAAAAAGCCACGTTAACAATGTAAATTAACAAATAAAGTCGAAGGTGTCTACAGATATTCATTATGAATTATGTGACCCCACAAAACTAAACTTATTTGCAATTCAAATACGATTAACTCTAAGAAAATAGAGTTTTAAAAGTTATTTTATTTAAATGCTAAATAAACTTTTAGACAGTTGCTCTGGGTTTTTTCAGTAAGAGATTTTATTCCAGGTTCTGGGGTATAGTTGTTTGTGTCCCGCTGCACTTTTTTTATTAACACACGAGTTTACATTGCTATAACAACGGAATTAACCGCATTTTAGGGGTTTTCCTGTTGTTGTGAATTGATATCGTGACACTTTATTTCTAACAGAATACGCCAAACTACTTTTTGGAAAAATAGTAATACTAAGAAAAATGCAAAATATAATTCCGTGGAAAATAGAACATTCGTTTTTATCAACTGCACTTTTAATCTGATATATCGTCTTGTCACACAATTTAGTTAAGGTCTTTAGGAAAAGTCATAGCATTTAGCAGTGCAAATAGTATAGGATTCACTATAATTTTATTGAACAATGTTGTAGATTTAATGCTTGCAAATTTGTGAAAAAATATTATTATTATGTGACAATATTTTTCTCGTTATTTTAATTATTGCAGGTATTAAACTTTTGTAACTATCAAATTGTACATTTGTTAGCAAAACACCAATCTTGGCGTACTACTGATCAATATATATGCAATTCATCGGCCAAGTTACCTTCCTACAACTTTACAACGTTCTTACCACCATCATCCAAAAAAGTTTATTTTGAAGGATGTGCAGTATAGTAGAGTAGTAGAAAAACCGTAATTACAACATTACGTAAATGTGTAAACATATTCGTATTTACTGCGTACTTAAAGTTTTGTGGTAGCTAAACAAAATATGCAACCTTGTACTAGTGTTTATGATGAGGTAATGCTTGTTGCAGTAAGAAAAAGTATTTTTGATGGTGGCTTGGACACACGCAATTTATACATGTTGTCCTAATTTTATAAAATTTCGAAACTGTAGAAAATGTTCGTCTTCCTGTAAATAATATTAACAGGGTATTTTCCACAACTTATTTTGGCACACATACAATAGATTTTCCGTCCAGTACATTTAATTTTTATCAATAATATTTTAATGTTGTTCCATACAGGCTACACTATCATTGCATAATAGTAGTCATAGTGCAGTGGTTTCAGGAAATACCTTTTAAAGAAAAGTTAAGATGATTGTAACATTGTAATGACACTGTTGATGACAAACTTCTTTACGAATGCGTTCGTGAAGCATTTGACAGTCCCTAGCGATCGTAATATCGGAGACGAAAGTATTCGCACGCGGGACCATTGAGATTAACAAAGAACTCTTTGTTTTAATAAGAAGGACACGGTTACTGTAATTTGTTCCTTGCAATTTTAAACTTATGCTGCCCGTTCTTGCCCTTCTCCCATAATAAGTCAAATTCATTTCTTCCTTAACATTCTCTCTCATTTTTACAAGAAAACGTAATAAACAACAGCTGTGGTGTAGCCACAGAATTTTATAGTGTGGAGATTTTCTGGCAAAACCAACAATTTGGGCTATGGTGACAAGGAAAACCGCACTTAGAGTGACGACAAACAATATATGATGTTTTTGTTTTATTTAGAAACATGAAAACCAAGTTAAGCATGCTTGTTGTTGTGCAAATTGTTGAAGGTCAGCATTTTCTGAAAAATTCTCATTTAATTCTGCTACGTAAACTTGAGTCATTTCATGTATTACATCCCCTCATCGTTCGCCATTCATAGCAGAAACAAGTTTTCCTTATTCAGAAAGCCGTCATTTTATCTTTTCCATTAACATTTGTTTATAGAAGGTGGAAGTACTGTTTTTACACGGGTTACTACTGAAATAAGAGCAATAGTTTACTGCAAAATTTTATAATTCCATCCCCTCGCTTATTTACTGGTAATACCCATTACCGCACTTGCAAAATTGAACCACATCAACTACTTTCACAATTACAGTATGTTAGTATCTTAAAGGTAGGTGTAAATCCGGTCTGCCTGTGGAATTGGACAGTCGAAATGGCTTTGAATTTCACGCTCGTGCGTTCGAGTCATGTCAACGGGAAGCTTGAGACGCTGAGGGGTTTTAAAGGGGCTTGTGTCACAGATGCCACTGCGTGGGTCATGAAGACAATGGACAGAATTAAGGTGAGGCTACAGCAGGGAGTTGCAATGTTGGGAAAGTGGTAAACGCACGAGAATTCAGTACTTTTTAGAACGGAATTCCACGTACAACTTTTCAGGGGGTTCCTCATTTCTGTGAAAAGAAGCAATTTCCACAGAGGACGTCACCCTTCTACACCCACATTTTCCTTCCACTTTCGATTTGTATATGGTGTCCCGTAAACACTCTTATTGCCATTTCACCGCTTCTTGAAGCTTCCACAAATGGAAGTGGCAATAAATAACTGATTGTATGTTGGACCTTTAAAACATAGTTATAATTTGGTAAGCAGCAATTTGTTCCTCGAGATTACGCCCAAAAATCAAATTAAGATCAGATGTTGTTTCGATTGCCACTTGAACAGGTTGACATGGGGTGTTTAATATTCGATGTTGCTATTCAATAGCCTTATATAGTGCGAAGATGTACACTTTATGTCCACCTTCAGTGAGGAGGGAAGGCGGAAGTGGCAAAATCTAAAACGTCCAAATGGGTTGTAATTCGATATACATAAGATATATCACTACATCTCCTTCTATAAAGTTTATCGCCAACTGGTTGATCGAGTGACTGTGTGGCTTCCTGATGTTTACTTGGGGTAAAGTGCAAGTATATCCATTCTACGGTTTTTTAATGGATTTGATGTCGTAGAAAGTAAGAATTTCATTTAAATTTGAAGGGCTTCTGGGGTACCGGAAGAAACCTTCAATAAACAAATCCTAGTTAGACGTATTTGTTGACAATGGTGCAAACGCCAATAGCATTTCTGTAAACTGTAATAACTGCCGAATAAAAACTTGTGTTCCCTGGTTCGATGCATATTGAATAGAAGCACTCCCAACTAGCAAGTAGTGGGAACACCTAGGGTAATAGTAGATCGAATATTATGATCAAAACGCATTCAAGAATACTAGAGAACCCGTGCTAACCTCAGGCACACTGTATGTTCCCACATATATACCATTGCAGCGATCAATACCTCTCACAGTCGTAAATATGTTTGCACAGTGGGAATGGAAAAAGGCAAGGGTATACGGGAAATAAGTTGCCTTGTGTTTCATTTTTTTCATGAAAAGTTTGCCTTGCACGTAATTTCCGTTTCGGATTTTATTGCATTACCAGTTACCATACTCTTTCTCTTACGAGAAGCATATATTTCATTAATAATCTGTCAGCTTCAAGTTCAAACTATTGTGTCTTTCAAACCCCCGTTGCTAAATATGAACAGGTCATGAATACGTATTCGTGTGTAAATTACATGAAAACGTGTGTATGCTGTTTTCCGGTTTATACAGGTAGAGTGTAAAACGTAATATATACGAACGGTACTTAATAGTAACGCGACATTCCGGCAAAAGAAGCAAAAAGTGAAAGTAGGCAAATGTCAGGAAGTAGTCGGTTCGGTGGAATGGTCAGTGCTGCTCGCGCTAGGCATAATAGCTTGCAGCACGAGGTTCCTTGCAAAGATTGCAACAGTGAAATTTTCCCTTTCTTCCTGCAGTTCTGGGGAGTTCTATATACTTTCAGCAAATTTGGTTTATCAAACTCGTTGGTTAAACAACGCTACACTTTGCTCCTTGTTCTGTATCAAGGGATTAGTACACAAACTCAGTGGCAGCGGATAGTCATGGGGTCAACGTGCGCCCCTGCAGCATCGAATACCGTCATGGCCGTCGTTGCCGTTATTCTTTTTGGTGTCATGGCACTTCAGCAAGTTACTTTTAATTGTACTCTTCTTGTGGCTGTACCGTAAAAGTTGATTAATTTTCTGTTAGCTTCGTAGGAACACACTGTTTTGCAGGATTTTTTTGCACATCATTCGACTCTTCACATTTTTTAAGTTTAGCTATTCATAGTACAAATATGTATCATATTATATAAAGTATGCTTACAGTACAAAGTTTGCATTTACGTTGAATTTCTAGCGGTGCGGCACAAACAATCAACGTATGTCTGAAGGAGACAGAAATTTTGGACAACATCCTGGGCGACGCTTACGACAGCAGAGTTCGTCCAGCGGGAGCTAATGGAACTGGTAGTGCGCTTTAGCAAATTCTTTCCGTTTAAATAATTAATGCCGTGTATATTTAGAGAAATATATATTTGCATTGCTCTCATAAAATTTGTTGTAAAAGCGCATGATACATTCATCATGTGCAAAGGACAATGTAATTTTGCCAAAATAGGTATCGTAATAAGAGGAAGGTTTGCAACCAGCAGTATTATGTATTGCAATTACGAATCACTTTTACATTAGCCCAAACAGCAAAATTTTAAAAATCAAAATGTGTTTTTCATTTTACTCGGGATAGCCTTTCAAATGTCACATCACAGTTGAGAAGGCGCTTCTTCGTCTGTGTGTAATCCAACTCTCGGGAAGTTGGTTTCAATACAGTGATCAAATTGCCGCAAACTAAATTATAATAATTTAAACTCGAGCGTTTGTGTGCCGGGTCTAGATTTTGTTTCGTGTAGTGTGCAAAAAACAGCAAACACACGCTTAATATTTTAGCACAGGTCAAAATAGCCAGTTACTTTACTGTATGCATTGTGTTGTGTCTAGCAACTTGTAAATATAATGATTTTTTTGTTTTTCATCTGTATTTGGCAACGAATTTGGCTCACGCAGGACCAACGGAAGTACGCGTGAATTTATTTTTGCGCTCTATTGACAATATTGATGATTATAAAATGGTAAGTTTTTAAATAAATTAAAAATTAAAAACAGTTTTTCCTAACATTTCACACTATTTTTTATTTCCCCAAATGTATGTATAATTTAAATGGATTCTTGAACATGACTAAAAATCTACGCTAAGGTGCAATCTGTAGGTAGTAAGATGTGGGAAGAAGAGCATTTACACAAGCAGTGCCATTAACTTTCATACAATAGAGTTAAATAAATTAAAAATAGCTTAGCTATTGGCATTTTGTTTTCAAAACTTAAATAAATATATATAAATTTAAATTGTACCACACATATTCACGAACAATATTTCTGAGGACAACCTATGGTAATATTTTCTCCGTTTATGACATCTTCAGGAGTACAGCATTCAGATCACAGTGCGGCAGGAATGGCTTGATGAGCGACTTCGGTTTGACACCCAACAAGCATACCGTCAGTATATCACACTCTTTGGCGATAAGAATTAAGAACCCATTTAAGTTACAACAACCCGTCTACGTATTTCTTTTCAGAGGAACTAGAATATGGAAAACTACGCTATGTGTCATTAAAGGACTCTTCCCGAATATGGATGCCGGACCTGTTCTTTGCCAATGAGAGACATGGAAATCTCCATAACTTTCTCCAGCCTAACTTTTACATTCGGATTCATCCAGACGGTCGAGTTCTCTACAGCATCCGGTAAGAAATGCATCAATGTTGCCTTTAGAATGGTTACGTTTTCCATTTTAAACATCCCGTTTTCTTCCAGAGTCTCGCTGACCTTATGGTGCCCCATGATTCTTAAAAACTATCCGCTGGACAAGCAAAGTTGCAATTTGAGAATGGCTAGTTGTATGTCCAGCAAAATAAAAAACTTTAGCTTTATAAAGAAAATGTGTAGGGATTAATGCTTTTGTATACCAATGTATGAAGAAGCATCTCAAAAAATCTGCAGATGGTTGCACTACGGAGGATCTCACTTTAAAATGGTGGCACCACGACCCAATTCAAGTGACGTCGGACCTTCATTTGCCCCGATTTGCTCTAGAGCAGCTTGCCACAAGCTATTGCTATAGCCAAACTAATTCCGGTAACCATCTACCAATTTAAAAAGCGTTTAGGGCATGCAATTACCATCGTTAATTTTTACGATATTTAGAAAATTGAAAAATTAGTGCGGGTGCGTTATCCAATTGGAGGGGATTTAAAATTGTTCAACAAAGCTACACGGCCCTAAAACGTGAATAATTTCGTTTGAACGAACAGCTGAAAAAGGTAACGACGGACCATAACCAAGTAGAACCGGAACCCGTTGCTGTCCTAGACGCCACTACTGGGGTCACTGCCAACCGCTCCGATGGTGGGAGCGGTATCATAAACAGGATGGTAATTCTCACACCTTTCACTACCAATTGTAAATTTCGTAATATCTCGGATATTTAGTAATATTATGACCCTATATGTACGGTCTCGTTACCATTTGAGTTACAGAGATCTATGATACTGCACCCCACTGAAGCTCTAAAGTTTAATGACGAGCAACATGGCGAGACAAATAAGGAGGGGAACTCAAAACGTGAATTGTACGTGATATCTTGGTGGTCTGGATTGTCACGACCAAAACGGATCGATCTGGTATCTCGCGTTGTGTTTCCCTTGCTGTTTGCTATTTTCAATATGTGTTACTGGAGCGCATATCTATAAGATGAAAGAGCTAAGCAAGTAAATTTATATGAAGTGAGACAAGACACAGAGCATTATACTACAGTTGTGGGACTGTAAAACCATTTTGTAGTGAAAGTAGAAGCTGATATACATTATACTTAGTTACCACAGTGTTAAATGGAAAACATAAGAAGGAAATTGCTTTTAAATTAAACCTTATAAAAATAGTTTTGAAAAAATTTTGGAAACTCGAGAACAAATAGTTTTAGGAAAAAACACAAAAAATATTATTTAAATGCAAAAACAAACTTTTATTTCAAATATATTTGGAACAAATTGTTATCACAAATAGTTCTAATAAATGAGTTGCTGAAATGGTTGGAGAGAGACGAGGGTAAATAATCTAAAGGCAAAGAAATTAATATTTGTTAGAACAGAAAAGGTTTAACGTACCTGCACTAGATTTAATTTTTTTATATTCTGCTTCCTCTTCGTTGATAGCTTTTAAAGGAAAATTAAAATACATGTGAAAAATTAAAAAAATGTTAATGACCTTTAATCATACAAATTACTAATGACATTTAAAAAATTGAGATTAAATAATGAAGTCATAGCAGAAATATTGTAAACATTGGTGAGTTTAAGTTTAATGTATATAGTAAGACGGAAAATAAAATGTTAATTGTTAACCGCAACAAGTGATTTTTATTGTCATTACAGATCTGTTTGAAACTAATATAAAATAGTACATATAACGAACTACTCCAAACATTACTGGTGTTGGCGTCAGGTTGAATGAGCCTGTGATGTAGTGTATTTAGTATTTTATGATTGAGGTTCAAATGAGCGAAGGACCACAAGTTCTATGAACTTGTCAAAGTAATGCTAAAGGTAATACGACTTGTACATGTAAAGTTGCTTAAAGAAACAATGGCAGATGTAAAACTGTACTTCAAATTTATTTAGTCAGGAACAACTTCTACTTTCAGCAAATTTGTCATCTCATTTGGTGTAAGTAGTGACTTGAAGAGACTGGGCATCGAACTGCAGAAAAGTTGTGGTATTTATAACTTTTCACATTTATAAGGTACACACAATAAATCTGTGGACAACTG
>JAHZNE010003113.1:0-14850 GCA_027744055.1 Callyntrura sp. NNG-2020
CTAACACACGGACAGACAGACAGACAGACAGACTGACAGACAGACAACTTGTTAAAAGCAATAACTTCTGTTATGTACTGAAGTACACAGAAGTTAATAATGATGCAGAATTGAGTAGAGTAATAATAATAACTGCCCTACTCCATCGAATTATTGTTTGTGATTGCTCACTTGCATTGTTTTGCTTCATGTTTTATAAAATTTCTCACTTTTACTGTTCTTGTTCTTACAACTACCAAAACATAAATTACACTGAACTTGACAATTGAAACGCACGCAATAATAATTTTGTCGCTGTTGCTCCTGCTCAGAATAGAATATCTTTACGCTGACTTAAGGTAGCACAGTAAAAATTAATCTGTCTCTCTCTTTCAATAGGTAGTCTTTGATGTTTGGACGGGATCACTGCCATCACCACCAACGTCGACAAGAACAAGCAAAGTAGTTTGTACGAGAGTGACACAAATGACACAAAATTCTTTTTTTCTTCACCACACACACGCACGCAAGCACATGCAAACACAGTTTTTGTTGACTTTCGTTCGTCTACATATAGGCTGTTGATTGCTGATATGGATTTCGTTGAACCACATTCCACCACTTTTGACTCCTTGGCTCTCGTGCGAGGTAGATATCTAGGTAGGTAGTAAAGATAGAAATTATGCTTTTTGTTCGACGAACTCATGTGTTTTTTTTCTGCCAAGCTAGCACAAGTATGAATGAATCAAGACAAGAGTATTGTAAATATTATTTCATATCGATTTCATTATGACTACTAATAAGTTCAACCAATCCAATAACAGGAGAGGAACGTCGAAACTCAAACGCACACATTAACAACAACGTAAACGACAAAAAACGCCGGTGATGTCTGTCTGAGCGAAAACTAATAATATGTTGACGAAATGTACCTATTAATCCCAGAGTGGTAACCAGGAACTCTTTTGTAACAATTTGATTATGTACACAGAGAGCCTATACGTACGTACAATTCGTAGAAGCAGAAGCGGTGCTAACAGCATTTTTATTTTTTTTCATGGTACTTGCGCTAATACTCCCCAAGTTCCTTATTAGCTATATCGCCCTTTCTTAAAATGTTTTCGCTGTCCACATCATCACCGTCGTTGTCATCAGCGAATATATGACTTATTGTTTATGTACTCACTTACAAATTATAGCACATGTACGACTTTTGAGATTATTGATTGACTCAGCAAAATATTATATGCCACAGCTATTTAACTATTAGGTATATGTAGTATGTGTAGAAGGAACCTATAAAATGCTAGTGAACTTGGGTTGTTGATATAATACACTTGTAAGAAGCGGAAAAGACCCTGAAATTTGATTTACTTCTGCACAGAGCGCAAAAGTCAACTAAAGCAGCGGCCTTTTCTGTTCACTGCATTAAGCGTGTAGGGTACACCATGGGAAGCCAACGCTTGTGTTGTTGTACAGCGCTAACACACTTCTAAGACTTAACACCACTGCAAAAAGGCTTACATGTGTAATAAGTCTATTTTTTCTGGTATGTGGCATTTCGTATTTTCTTTAAATTACCTAAAGGCAGTCACATAAGAGTACATGTGTGTACTTATCTGTGAGGATAGCTTAACGATCAGCCTAAACATGAAAAATATACAATAAAACTGCCGTATTTTCAGTCTCGAGTCCATTACTAGCGCAGCAGTAAATGGTTTAGTGTTTCTATTACATAAAAACAACTGATATTGTTAAATATTATATTACTACTATCATTCTATTATTGGGCTGATTGTTAGAGTGAACCTAACAAAAACGAGTAAAACTATTTTCTGTGTTTTTATGGATCGTGCTCAGAAACAAGAGAAGACAGAGAAAAAAGCTGCTAACGTGGCCTATTGTTGTACTTCTCCTAGAGCAATTTGCCATTATCAATAGTATCCCGATTGCTAATATTAAACCAGGGTTCGTCTCTGTGGGATGATAATATATATTATCTGAATGCTCACACATAGCAGGTTGTAATACACACTACGAGCTCTTGGGGGATTATTATGTTTACATTGCGAAAACGAGTAACAGTTAGATTTAAACTTGGTTAAGCACCATTTAACACCACACGAGCAATACAATATTTTGTAGCAGTTAAAACTGCATGAAGCCCTCGCTCCCTCCTCCTGTCTGGTTTGTCTGACGGACGGTCTGAGCGGTAATAAAAAATTGTTTGACGCTACAAATGTGCTACATGCAATAATGAAACACACGGTATTGGTAAAACTGTATGAGTGAGAAGGAGCACTTGCAAATCGCAACTGACTAGACGGGGCACGGGTCGAGTTGAAAGGAGAACAAAGTAAAAGCTTCTGTTGTTTAATGTGAAACGCTGAAAGCTTTTAAATGTGAATCACCTCAAGATACCCTATGCCGAGAGTAGCAATCCGAGTTCGGGTAACACCCTCAATTCTCAACAACAACAAAAACCGTGCAAAATTTTTACATAAAAAGACTTACAGCTTTTGGCTGGATGTGGTGAAGAGGGCTGTACAAAATGTAAAAGCTACACACCAAAGGTTGTAGTCCTTGTATCCGGTCGGTCCCGGTGATGATGAGTTGGGTTGGTTGTTGGGAAAATGCTATTTTTGTCTGTGGTGCAGCGTGCAGCTAGTATGGCAACCTCTTTCTTTGGGACCTTTTGTGTGGTAGAAGAGTACTAAACACAAATGTAGTAATAATATGTGTGAGTAATCAAGTTTTGAATGTCAGGGAATCACCGTCTTGCCTGTTGTCTCACACGGGTAAAGAAAATGCAATTATCCTTACCTAATTCAGTAGCACTGAAAATATTACCCTAATGTATTCTTCTTCCCGACTCCTGACAATAGACAACAATGATGAACAAGTGCACACAAATATAGCCAGCCAACCTTGCTGCCTATACCTTTATCCGGCCTACTACACCGACCAAACCTGCCACGAGAAGCTTTACACACGCGGTTCTAAATGAGTTTACGTCAACTCATTTTCACCGTGCGTATGAAAGTGTGGTGCTTCTCTCTGCATCTGACAAAATTGTGGAGCTTCTTGTTGACTCCTCCACAGATACAAATAGAGGAAGAACTGCTGACAATAAAAGGTCTTTACGTGTGTGGTTGGTGCGTGCACGTGTACTACATTGTACATTATATATTTTTTATTGAACTGGTTATTGATGAAAACACGCGATAAAACGCGACAGACAAGCAATGATGACGATGGTGATGATGTGAGGTGCCGACCGATCTATTCAAAATATGGAGGATGTCCTAAACAGTCTTCACATTCAAGAAATATTGTTACAAACGTATACATGCCTTATGCGCACTTGCACTTTTACTGTTTTTTTTTCAGTGAAAGGAAGGAAAAGAATTATTTTTAGGAGAAAAAATTCAAATTTTTTTACAGTTGTAACTTTTTTATGTGCGGTATTATGATTGTTTGGTGCACCGTAAGATGATGATATAGCTGATAAGGTACACCGTACGTAGACCACGCTGCAGCACGCGTGAATGTTGATGAATGAAGGCACTTGACGCGATTGCATGTAAAATATTGCTGACTTGCAGTAATCCTCAATGTTGCTACATTCACTTCTGAAACTATAAATGCGTGTAGTAAAAGTCAGGCTCTTTTGTATGACAACATTGTCCCTTGCCGGAAAATATGCGAAACACCAACACTCGAGCAATAATCATAATTATAAGCCTTCACCAACACCACCACCACCAACACTATACGAACAAGTGAGAATCTGTGTCTTTGTATTGCTCATCTTCTTTTCTCTCTCTCTCTCTCTCTCTCTCTTCTTCCTCTACAAAGTAGAAAATGAGTCGCACAATCATAGTGTAAAAAGGCACGATATGCCCATGAATAAAAAAAATTGTGAGCTGTAAATCCGTTGAAACTTACCAAGAGTCAAATACCAACTAACCGTGTGGTGTGGGATACGCTCCCAATGCGAATGAAATGTGTATTATGCCCAACTAAAGTTAAACGTCGAGAGTCGCCCATTTACGTGCTGGCGAATAAATTCATTCATTTTAATATTATGCTGCTGACGACGAGCGAGAGCTGCTGGTGCTGACTGACTGATTGTTAGATAGGCCAAAAATTATTGTTATGTACATGATGATGACGACGACGACGACGACGATTGACGATAGCATTATTTAGTGCTAGTGCTCTAGTAGGGATGCAGAGAGATGTAAATAAGAGCCAAATCTACTTACAAACAAACAACGACTATCGTCTCTCTCTAGCGCGTTTCTTTTTTGCCATTCGTAGTATCTCTTCTATGTAGGATACGCTCCTGGATAATGAATACTCTTTTATACACGTCGACTATATGATTTTTTTGCTGATGTGCTGCATCATCATCATCATCATAGCCTGTTGCAGGTAAGCGATAATGATATAGGAGGAGATGATTCTCTTGATAGAGTATAGTCATCATAATCATAAGGCACATGAACCAACTCAAACTCGCAATCATGACAGGCACAATGTATTCCATAGACAGCAGCGTTGTTTTGCAAGCTAGCTTGGACAGGGCACACAAAAAGTAACTTGGGCATTTTTTATAAAATAATAATAATAAGTGGATAGAGCGTTTAAGTGAGATTTTCTGCAGAAAAAAGAAGAATTGCGAAGCATTCCACGCACACAAAGTAAAAAGAATCCAGGACTCATGCATCACGCTGCTTGCTTAGCTATCCTGGTAGCAGCAGCAGCAGCAGCAGCCAGTTTTTTCTTCTTCTTTTACTCTTCTGCTTTTCGGAGCTCCATTACAATTTAGTATGTCGTTGTAGTTGTATGTATATTCTTTTAATATGCAGATTATTTTTCGTTATTTCGGTACATGTCTACTTTTCAGCCTACACTATTTGCAGTACATTTTACAGCCGTGTAAGTATACATTATGGTATATTTATAATGTTGTTGTTGTGTGTACCCCGTACCTACATAGGCAAATTGTTGCTCTGAAAAAAAAGCAAGTTTCCAGCTTTGGAAATAAAAATATAATATGTAATACTATAGAGAAAAGGAGCCATACAAAGTTATTGGCCTATGCACCTCTGTTCACATGTGTAGTAGGTACGCATCCAGTTTTTAGTTCACAGGGAAAACGTGTTTTGGCAAATGGTAAGCTTTTTGTACGGCAACCTAGCTTTTTCTTCTGGAAGTTGAGAATCAGAGCACAAGTAAATTATCCAAGAGACGGATATAATCAACGGAATGTGTGGATACAGAATACAATACGAGAGCAAAAGCTCAGCACAGCACTTTTGCGAATTCAATTGTGCAGTCGTCTGTCTTTATATAACAACAATAATAATCGAAGAAGATATGTTATCCTCTTGAAAAAAATAGAAAATCGGGTTGCATATTAATATCCTTGTCGTTGTTACGAGAATGCTCTCTCTCTCTGTCCGTCCGTTGTCCTTGTCCGAGTACGTCAGTACTTGCACATGCCAATTATGCCAGCCAGTGAACTTAATATATAAATTAGGGACTGTTTCAATGTGAAACAAACTACACATGGCATATCGAATGGATGAATAATGAAGTAGGTATTGTTTGATATTTTATGCTGTTGTGAGAATCCTCTCTGGGCATATAATATTAAGTTGTCGTACTTTAAAAGGTAGTAATCATAAATGATTTTCACAACAGCACACACAAACTTCAGCTGAAATGAAATCTGAGATTTTTTTGCGGTGTAGCCTCCTCCTCTAATTCCTGATGATGAGAGTTAAATGAAAATTTGTAAGTGATCCCTCTACACAGAAACGTCAATTTTATTGAAAAATGTAAAACTGTTATTACCGATATTTTTTTATTGTCGGTAAACTTTCTGTATGCCAACGAATATGATAGATAAAAATGCTAATCGCCCCTTTTGGTGAGTAATAGGGATCTCGTGGAGGATTTACATACTCGAAATTGTGTATCCTGGCTAATCCGGCTAGGTATCGTGTCTCTGTCCTCATGCTCACTTTTCAGGAAACCACGCATACAAATCTAACTTTTTCAGCGTTTATAAGCTCACTTATTTGAGTAAACGTGCTTATTCTGCAAGATTTGAGTATGTTCGTTACCATCATCATCTTGAACGAATAATGATACAAAAAGAATGTTTGCGTTCACAATACTGTTTGGCGTTACTGACGATGGTTAAAGCTCATAAAAAACTTTCATTGATAATGAAGTTCCTAATGGGTAACGCAGGAGTTGCATCTCTTACACTCAGTAGAGCCTCTAACGTTCAACCTTTTCAAGAGAGAAAAAAGAAAACCTTCCGTAATGTAATCACCCTCAGCATCGCTTTTGTCTCATTAGAAAACTGATTAAAGTGTTTTTCCCATTTTATGCAATATATATATGGTAGAGCTTATATGACACTGCGCGATGTATATGAGCACAATTCTGTTCAATTCTAAAAGTGTATATTTTTGTCGTAAGTGTTATTAAAGTAAGCATTACATATTATTGCACTTTACCTTTCCCCACAAAATTATCCATGCTTAACTTAGATAGATAGAAAAACGTGATTGTAATTAAGAGTTGTGTAGCACAGTATTTTCCAAGTGTATATAAATGTTAGCTTTGCTTTGTTAACGATGTTTTCGTAACAATTTACTTACATTCGTTTCATTCCTTCGTGTACCGTCTCTTCTTGTATCGGCATCAGCATCTGCTTTTTTGCAATTTTGCATATTGGCTGCACGCAGAATGTAGATATAGACGTAATGAAATTAGCCTATCAGTCGTAAACGGACGGGCTTTTGAATAGGCATAATTGAGCAGCAGCAGCACTCGTATGCTTTCAAACTTCAAACAACCGCTAAACATTTTTCATATATTAGCAAAAAAACATGCGTGCACTTCACATTGTAATTGCGACTGTGGACCGACCGTAGCTATTAAAGGTATATTTACAAGTTTATAAAATTGGTTATCTTTCAAATATGGCTAATACGTTCTCTCCAAAGAAGAAAAAAATGGTTCTGCTTGCCTGCATCATAAAGTAATAGAGGATGACTAGGATGTATATGAGTATTATTATAAAAGCATATGGCAGTAAAGATGTATAAGTTTTGTGGCGAAAATAATTATAAATACGTGTGCATTCACATAACACTCTCCGACCACAATAATAACATTAGGACTTGAAAATAAGCATTTAAAACATAAAATGCATGTAAACATTGTTTTTAATACTTCCAAATGGATAAACACATAAAAAACACTTTCGAAAAGATGCTGCGCGGCTGTTGCTCTTACATCTTTTGTAATTTACATGTAGACAAATTAGCAAACTCCCTTATTTGCCTAGTGCCCTTACCATTTTTTTTGAAGTTTGAAGTGTACAAAAAAAGCTGGTTTCGCTTTTGCACCGTGCACCAACACACTAGTAGGTAACTAACTGAAATACACGTAATTTTACTTATTTAACCCCGACTTCATGCGATAGCGAGGAGTACAATTTGACATACATATCCTTTTTGTTAAGGAAATTAAAAGTGATTTCCATAAAAATGTCATCCTCCTTTGATCTATTTGAAAGAATTATGGCTGATGTACGTAGCTACGTCTGTTCACTGAACCTAAACCTGACCTTTTCTCTTTTGGGCAGCTCCTCTGTATCTAGACAAAATTTTTTCTCTACTTGATTTGCATGAAACGTAGCATCTTTTGCATGATTTCTTTGCTTAAAAAAACACTGCTATTCTAGCAAATATAGAAAGACACGGCAAACTGCAACTATTTGATTTGTCGGGCATTAGCTTCACGTTTCTTATATGGAGTTGTTGTAATATTAATGTTACACGCAGGCAATGCAGAATTAATAGTTGATAAAAAAAGTAGGTGGGCAAGGCTGTTTATTATTGCACATTGGCCACGATTTAATTTCGCTTTTATGCACACTCTCTCTTTTTATTTTGGGGCTGATAAATTATGTCCCTGTGCGTACGATAAATAGTTCGGTTCATTTTACACCTATTTTGATCAACTTGAATGTTATATTCTTCGATTCGCCGAGCACACTTCACTAACAACCTAACGTCCCCCAATTAATACATGTTCTTGCATTGAGTAAATTAATACGTATATTCAATATTCAAATAGTTAGTTAATATGATTTTTAGTATCTCTAATCTTGGGGTTTCATGAATGACGAATCAGGCTTGATTGCCTAACATTTTCCATGCCTCGGACCACTCAATTAACAATTGAATTAAGATTCTTATCTTCAAATAACTTTTACTGTCACTTCTAAATTATTGCAGTTAAAGAAAGCATCCAACGCGATTCTGCAAAGTCAACCCTGCCTACCCTGCGCATGTGCACGGTCAACACGGGACAGAATAAGAGCGAAGAGGGCAATGTAAGTTGTAATATTGATTTTATAGAAACGCCTTGCTTGGCTTGGCACCAAACACATGTTGTGGGTTGGTAATTATAATTACTTTTTAAATCAAAATGATACACCCATAGTAAAGCGATGGTGGAGTGTGGTGCAACGTAAAATAGATTTCAACAAGAATTTGTTCGAATATTTAATGAGATTTTGCAATCTAAGATGGACGACTACAAATAGAGATATACGACAGCTTTGGCAAAAGTTCACCCAGACATTTAAATCAATGTCTCACCCGTCTCGCCAATACATTTTTATAATAAAGTAAAGCTATAGTTGTTGTAATTTAAACGGACAGAAGTAAAAAGTTTATTTTCTCGCGTAAATGACTTGTTCGAAGGGAATTATTATGACTCTCTCAACAGCTTAAATGTTGGGAGAAACCATGTAATGCCATGTTTACGTTCTGACATGCTAAATTAGTTTATACCAACTTAAAAATGTAGAGAATCAAATACGGATAGAAGATAAAGAAAGAAAAGGGATGCGGATGTGTGTTTTTATGAGAATCTTCTGAAATTCGTCAAAGCATTTAAACTATTTGACTTTCGAGATTTTAAAATTCATGTTCATATCAGCTTACAGTTGCAGGATGCATTATAAAGAAAAATTTAGATATGTGGTGAAATATGAACATTGCATTGATTTTTTAACATTCCTCATCCTCCTCTAGAGATGTTTTCCTTACCTTTCGTTGTACGAGTGAATAGCTCGGTTTGTACAGTCCTTCACAGTGTCTCAGCGTCATTACACAATCGCATTATCAAAGCGTGGACAGATAATTACATTCGACTCGGTGCAACAAACTATAACACTTTAAGTACCTTAAGCACTCATTAAGAATGCCAGAAAGTAGTTAACCCGATAAGAAGCATTGAATAATGTTTTCATAAGTAATATAAGAATGCATCAGAGAAAAACGTAGGAGTCACATTGAAAGTTATACAGACGTTGGGACAGAGGGAGAGGAAGCCATACTTAACCATACTAATAAGCAACTAATTTAATTCACAGATAATTTCGTTGGAGTTGACAAACAACTTGAAGCAGCCCGAGCTCCCTTTTTAACGACACGTCAGACTTGATAGATAATAATGTTAGAGGTTTGTCGCCTTTCTACACACGTGCACTATCAGTATACGACCGTCTGTCATTTTTTGTTTTCCTTCCTTCCGGTAGTGTAATTCATTCTAGTCGTGTAGTACTAATGAGGTTTTAACCGCATGGTGGAGAGTTTAAGCACGCGCTTTGTAATTACACCAAAGTTTAATTTGTATGTATAGGTAGATCCGAGCCTTTTTATTAGGCGACAACAATACGCGATGATTCAACCAGTTTCCTCCCGACACAAAAAAGATAATGCATTAAGTGTAGATGATAAGCATCTATAAAAGTGTAAATGATTGAAATGGAAAACAAAACATTAACGGCGTTGTCGTGTCGCACCACACATGCCGTAGTCACTCTTCGACTCCTCCATTATAATGAGTCATCGTTATGACGGATGAAGCAGCATTATTGTAGCTAAAGAAGACCTTACATAATACTTGCATGTACGAAGGCAGGAAACCGAATCCACGTGTAGGTGGGTAATCTTTTCGACGCTAGTCATTGATGTAATACGCAATAAAGATAAAATAATGTACCTTATACATTTGGGTTTTGTTCATACCGCACTGACATAGCACTACTCTCACATGGTGCGCCTTTTGTCGAATATAATATTTCAAAGAAATCTTGTTTTATCATTAATTATATTATAAAACATTCAAGCGAAAAGATATAGGAAAATAGTACAATTTAAAATTTAAATCTGTACGTACATATATATTCATGTCTTCGAAAGGAGGATGGTAATACTG
This sequence comes from Callyntrura sp. NNG-2020, assembly GCA_027744055.1. Lineage (NCBI taxonomy): Eukaryota > Metazoa > Arthropoda > Collembola > Entomobryomorpha > Paronellidae > Callyntrura > Callyntrura sp. NNG-2020. Next base: position 10,303 of record JAHZNE010003113.1, read on the forward strand.
TTACGTGGTAAAATATTGTATTGTATCACATGATAATGCTCGTGTAATGATGCAAGTACTAAAATGTACAAGTATAGTTTGCATGACACACTCGTAAATTTTTATTTTAGACTGGAGGAGTAAACATGTATTTAACAATTTTAGGTAACCCGCTGTTCCTTATCGGATCCATGTATGTACTATGTACTCATATTCCAGATGGAAAAAGTGGAGTACAAACTTCAAAATCAACTGACATTATGCAAGATCATTTATTCTGAACCATATTCGTTTAAAAATAGCAGGTTTTAACCATGAAGCCATTTTAATGGGTTCATTTTGATGACAATAATAGTAGCTCATGGTGGTATGATGAACCTTCTGGCGTCCTTAACCAACTAGATTGGAAAACGAGTAACAGATTTCATTTAATGCACATAATCCATCCTGTAAACAGTTTCATAAATACGTACCTAGTTTGTTTTATGTTGGGAATATTCATGATTTTTTTAATCACAACAGCACATGTTAACCTGGTCCTTTTTGGCAAAAGTTAACACAGTATACATGCATTTGTACACACAGTTTGGCTGTTTGACTACGTTTTAAAACTAACGCATGACTATTTTTTCATACATCAGTCAGTCAAGGTGATCGTAATTACGACTTTTTGAATCGCACCACACACACATATTTTTTTCTATAGCGTGAGAAAATCGACTCTATTCTCGGTGTGGTTTCGTACGTATCACACAGGAAGCAACAATAACATGATATCATTTTTACAGGGTATTATCCTGATGTACGTACAACTTTCATGTTAAACGTTGAAATGTTGACTGTCTATGTGGGCATTGCTGATATGTGGTGCTGACTGCTGGCTGCTATATATGCATATCTTTTATGAATTTTGCAAAAGTGAGCATGCTATGGAATGTGTTTAGTATTTGTAGTAGGGAATATAAATTTTTGCCATTAATGGGAATTTTATTGCGGTGTGATATGTAAAACGTGCGACAAATCTTTTAACTGTCAACGAAAACTTAGTAAAGCTTCAAAGCTACCATCGCTGCAAGTTTTAGGAGTAACATTGCAACGTGCACTCGTAATAAGGATGGGGGATAAGTTTTATGATGAAGTAACCGTCATCAACATTTTTAACCGCTGCTCGTCATTCAGCAGGCCATTAGCTGTCGCTAGTGTCTGTTTTCTATTTTCCATAAATTTTGACCTTGATTGTGTCATCATTATCATCAGCGTATCACTTTTTACAACAATGAAATGGCAGTACAATAAAACATCGTCATGTCTGGCCGATCTCACACACAGTAAACCAGTCAGCTAGTCAAAAATGTTAAGCCTGTATGCTTGATATCTCGTATACTAAAGACGTTTTAACGATTTTGTTTGTGGGTCTTTTCAAATGAGACCATTTTATTTTCAAGATGTTTCCAAAATGCCACTTCTTGAGAAGATTTTAGTAATTTTGAATGAATTATAAATTAACACACATTGAGAGACATTAAAGGAGTCTCCGTTGAATCCAAACGATACGTAAATAATAATGCTTGTGCTGATTCCATTGCATTGTGTATTGACTCCCATTATTTTAATGGGAAAGAGAGGAAGTTGGAAGATGGGATAGAGATGAATGCACATTGTCTGTGGCCTGTTTCGCAAATGGCTGCTTTACGACGACAATGAAGATTCGTGAGTTGCTAGTTAATTTGAGATGAATGATCATCATGATCATCATCACCATTCCACTTTGGTGAGTTATTTTGAAAAGTGAATACGGAGGATGGATGATGATGACATATTTCAAAAGTGATTTAAAGTTATACACAAGACAAAATACGATTAAGTACCTTATCATGAACTGAATATCAAAATATGTCTGTCTCGTATTTAAATATTTATATGCAATGTTAATGGCCGTTACTGCCTTTTTTGTAGTTATTTTCGCATATGCGTACTGTCACTGCTAACGTTTCAGAAAGAGAGGTGATATTTAAAATAGAAGTAGAGATGTGGAATACCAACAATCAACAATATTGCATGACATTCTAGCATTTAAGATCCGCATATAATTTAGGAAACTCGTTGGCGTCATTTAAAAACATGGAACTACGAACTTCATAAATATTATTCGTTTGTGTTGGAAAAAACATGACTCGTATGACTCATTCTATAATTTGAATGGGAAAAGAACTATTTAGATTCCCATCTCGCCTTGGAGAAGTCATTAAATCCCTTGTTTGCGACTGAGTAGGTTTCTAAAATAATATTCAGACTGTTTTGTACCTTTATAAAAAGTAAGATTTAAAAAGTAATGTGTAATGCCAGCGTCGTGCTTTAGCTTAGCTTTAGCAGCTTTACAAACCCAAATGTAAAGTAATGTGCTGGGAGAAAGGAAAATGTTTTTATTGTAAACATTTACCACCTGGGCGAAATATAGTCGTCTAGTCGTGGTATACATAAGCGTAGTGTATACATAGATAAATTTGACCAATCGTGAGGTGAATTACTTTTTGCAGGTCTTCAATGTACAAATATATAAGTAAGGTTAATTACCGATTGCATGTTTAAATTTTTCCAGGAAGGTCATGATCCGCGGAAGATAACAATACGTACATATATACTTACATGTATGGAACCGCATGAACATTTTTTCCACTTTTCAAGTTTTTGTGGCTGCTTTCTAAAATAATAATTATTTATTTTGAAAAAGTCTTAAATTGAGTCTTCAATAAATTTAACAATTGCTTTTTTGTCTGGCCATGCAAACATAAAGAAAGGTTAAATGACCTTTCAGGTAATTCTTCCATTGAATAGGAGTACTCAATGAATTGCAACATGTCGCCATTAAAAATCCTTTTTGATGTCCCGATGTATTTTATGTTTTCATCCTTAAACATTTCTTTGAATGATTAAGCCATTAAGTTCCAAATGAAGCTTAAAATTTCTTCATTTTTAATATTTCCTTTTAAACGTTGACACAGACGGCCATTTAAGGCCAAATTGGTCTCACGGTCAACATATTCAATAAAATTATGCACATTTGGCCAACCAACCATTTTATAACCACGAAAAGCGTTTATGTGCTTCCATTAATTAACAGACTTATCAATTATTCGTAATATATTTGATAATACGAAGAAGTTAATTTTTTATTCTAGAATTCCTATAATAATTAGGCATGTCAAAACTCGAATACTGTGACTTTTCAGTGCCAGACGTTCAAGGAAAAGGGAATTAGATTTTGCACTTATTGTCAGACTTTTTTTTAGTTTTTTAATCAGTATCCTGGCTCTACCAGTTACATTTTCTCATAAATTTTTTCCATATAAAATACAAAAGATTATCTTTTCGATAAATTATCCTGGTTTGGTTCAAAGTTCACAAACATTTTTGCTTTCTCAGCTCCTGATAAAAGCAATTATGCGCTAATCTGACAAAAGATCAGCTAATAACACAATGGATACTAAGTGCATGTATGTATCTGTTTATTTGTTGCAGTGCATAAAGTCACAACGGAGACTGGGAGATCCCATAAGAAATACTAGTTGATCTTCTCACTACCGACGGAACATTTCTCAGCAATCCAAAGTACCACAGCCATCCATTCTCATCTCTACCTACTCAAACAACACATTAGCGTCAATGGTACATGATACTACAGATATAGTGATATATATACTCGCGTCATCAAACATAAAGTAAAAGTAAAGTAAACCATAAAATGGTCGTTTTCGTCAGCATGCTGACGCTGAAATGTTTCATGAATTACACTACTAAAGAAATGATGCTATTGATTTTCATGAAGGGCGACCACTATCAGCTTCACTACGGGGCGGCTGGAGGAGGAACATCAGCAATGAACTGCATAAAGTTACAAAAGAACGTAACATTTTATTTGGTGGATGGAAATAGCGGGCATAATACGGCGTACTTTTCTTATCCCACTTTACCCAACTCGAAATCCGCATTTAGATTGTGTGGGAGTTTTTGGTCTTTTAAGTACTTCTTTGAGCAGTCTAATGCCGGCTCTAATTTACCGTCCGCGGCAGCCCTACACAACCATCGCCACCACCAGCAGCAACCACACTCTGGAACGAAAATTGAATCTGATGCTTGTCAAATGTGGGTTGTGCTTTCTCTCACCGTCATAAACAAATATATATTTTATTTAAGTACACAAAATACCGATTAAGCGGCCTATTGTCTTTTTGCTGCATAGTTTTGATGAAGTCGTTATTACTTGATTTTACGTGGCTTTTCTTGGTTACATAATGAAGCTTTTCTCCTTTTGTTTTGCTTACATTCATCGTCGTAGGTATTTGTACTTGGGGAGGGCCAGCGATCAATCTGAAGTGGAGTTCCAGCTCTACTGTGACTCGGGTTCTAAAGCTAATGTGGGTGGATGGACGCTTACTCAAATGAAGTGGGTTTCCGTAAAAATCCAATTTATCAGTCCTGAAACAAAGCAAGCCGTCTCGCACAAAAGTAAGCGGATAGAGGAAAGTATATTTAGATTTTAGCTAGGTTGTAATATTATTATGAGACGAA
>JAHZNE010003114.1:0-22900 GCA_027744055.1 Callyntrura sp. NNG-2020
CATCTCTTTGATTACGATCAAAGTATTTATATCTGGAAGTTTCCAAAAAACGAGAGATTATATACCATTCAATTATGGTCCTTCCCCATGAGCGTCGTCAGTTCTGATGTACAAAGCCACGTATGTAAACGATGTTTAAGATTCTACAGTATAATTAGGTATTCTAAACTCATCTTCATGTTCTTTCGTCTTGGTTGGCTGATTTCTCGGCTTGAAAACCTCTGTATTATGATCTCTGAATTTCGTTCCTTATATTGGGATATTTTAAATGCGCTTTAAGATCTTTGCATCTTGAGGTGCGCATTTTATCTCAAACAATGGCACAAGTTTGCTACATACTGTCTACTCGACAATAATACTACCTATTATATTCCTGGCTATTACGTACTATAGCACTTAATTCATTAAATGTGAGATATTATAGCTCCCTACTGCTTTACAGCAATTTTTATGCAGAAGGCAGACTAGACGAACATCATGATGAAGCACATTTCTATTTATGTTGAAGTTGAAAGATAGAGAGGGTTTAACTTTAACTGTACGCATGAGCTATTGTAGAAAATCAGAACAAGTATATCTACACTACCAACTACTGGCTTTGGCTACTAATGTAACGTACTCGTATGATAGAACATCACTTCAGTAGGAAGAAAGATAGTCTAGTAGAGTATCTTTAAATAAAGAATAACCCGAATTCAGTGAAATTGTAATTTATTTTTTTAGTACTATTGTAACTTTCCTCATGAGTTTTGTTGATGTGCATGTGCATTGGCAATCGTTTCCTTATAAAAAGTAGTTCTATTTTATAGAATGTATTTGAACGTCTTATTTTTAGGTATCCCACACAAGGAATTCAAGTAAGAATGAGTCTCTGTATATAATACAGCCTGTCTTGCATGCTACGTACAGATGTGCATTCTTGTGTAAGCAAATTTTACAATGCTACCTAATTTTTACTATCTCGTAACTTGATTTCGAAATGAAAATTGATTTGAAAATTTACTACCATGCTCATGGTACTACACACGAATATTTCCTTTCTTAGCACATGTACTTTCTAATTATTAATAGTTTCTTGCTCGTGTTTTACTCATTTGCCACCTACTGAAGTTATTGCAATGCCTTTATTTGATGTCCAATACGATCACTAAAGCCACAGCTAAGCCAAAAAAATAAAAAATAAAAACTATCGCGTCCCTTTTTGCATTTACCAGTGTTCAATTAACACCAGCTTACTTTTTTCTCGTGAAATTTCGATTCCCGCACCAGCATAAATTTCTTAGCACATGTACTTTCTAATTATTAATAGTTTCTTGCTCGTGTTTTACTCATTTGCCACCTACTGAAGTTATTGCATTGCCTTTATTTGATGTCCAATACGATCACTAAAGCCACAGCTAAGCCAAAAAAAAATAAATAAAAACTATCGCGTCCCTTTTTGCATTTACCAGTGTTCAATTAACACCAGCTTACTTTTTTCTCGTGAAATTTCGATTCCCGCACCAGCATAATGTTGCTTCATACGTGGACGTGATACACACATCATATTACGTGTATTATGTTAGTGCAAAGATGAATAGGTATTTAGCTGGTTTCAAGAATAGGTTACGCTGGGGTTCACTCTGTCTTACTCTGAGAAAGTCTTTAGTCTTAAAGCTTTGTATCGTTTGTGCTACAAGCAATCTTTGAGCAATCAGTTGAATGTACGCAGCATTATATTTCGTGCATGCAGCTTTTCAGCTAATAAACAAGTCATAAATTGTACAATCATCAAACGCGCTGCGGTTGGCAGGACAGGCCAAAATATAATTATAACAGTAATTGTTTTTCAATACAATATTAATACACTGATGGGATGACACACGATGACATGAGCGACTGCGCCTCTACCACCAACAATACACAGCCAGCCAGCGTTAAATATATAGCCACGAGCTCACACTAGTTATAAAACCTTCCTCTAACCTCAGGCCTTTTCCGATGACGCAGCTTTTATCTATCTCATAGATTCCTATTTGTAATACTTCGTAAGCATGAATGCTATTTTTGTTCTGTCAGCCTACTTTTTTAATCATGCACTTCAATTGTTCTCGCAGCATGTCAGCATAAATCGGTCATCTTCCAGCAAAAAACGAGTGTACCCAATACTCAGTGATTCACCTGTTACCGTAAAATGAAAAATGCTGTTTATCATCATGCTTTATGAATCCATGTACGTAATCACGCTTAGGTACACAAAACAAAACTGACACTACCGCAGCAAATAAGATATTCAATGTGTCTCTAGATGGCTTGTTAAAAGTTACTTTTATTATGTCTTGGTGTGCGTCTAATAATATTGACTATATAGACTTGGAGTCGTCTTTGCTCCCAAGTATGCATCTTTCTTTAGATATCAGCAATGCCTCTACTTTTGGTTGCATGTTCGTTGACTATGCGTCTACATTCTTCTGCAGTGCAGTGCCATTACTAAAACAGAACTCGACTTGTTTGCAAGTTTGAGATATTAATAGCCCACCAATAATGTATGTGAGTTAGTAAGGAACAATCCATTTGTAACGGCGAATGTCTGTTGCCTTTGGCGTGAATGACACACTTTTGTGTCTGCATGAGTGCATGTACTGTATCCTGTGAAGTAAAAATTATTATAATAATTATGCCTAATATGCATAATGCAGTCGGTTTAGCTCCTTCTTTGTCGCGGCTTGTTAAATATCACTTCTTTCACACTTGCAGCGTTCATTAGACGATAATACGTTGTATTTAGAAATACATCAAACATCAAAGGTGTAGTTGAATTTGGGAACGGAAAAAACTACTAGCGGCAACTTCAGAATTCTTATAAACAGTAAAAGTGATTATTAGCAGCGTAACGTGAATGAATATGTGTAGCTACCCAATTTTTCCTTTCACAACTACGCACACGTCTATTGTAAATATGTGAAAAAATCGTAAAAAAAACTGACGATTCCTTTTATGGAAATGCATTCTAATCGTTATTTATTTGTCTCTGCCCCTCATTAAACAGACATCCTAAAAATTCAATTCCACCCCTACCTGTCACAAACGCTGTCTACAAACCACACCATGGGTAAAATTATTATTTGTCCTGTGAAATGAAAACAAAATGCATATAAAAACAAACAGACAATGGATTTATGGCTATATGAAATGTGATATTTGATCACTTTCGACGAACAGTGATTTTATTCGTAATTTAAATGCAGTACACTGCTGTGCCAGACTTAAAAGACGTATGATGGTGTGTACTTATGCTATTAAAGTTTTATTATTCTTGTGGGACACCATCGTAGCATTTAAATTAAAAATTCCTTTATGGCTTTCGTTTACTGCCAAACCGTCTCTTTTTCATCAGCGGTCCATCCTAATTTCGGATTATTATATCATGCAATTTATAAAGCACGAAATTTAATGATTTTCCTTTCAGATTGTGAGTATTTGATGTTGTACACGTACGTGCAGGTGTTTCGTATCATCGCATCGTTATCATACGAAAAGTCAGCCGTAACTTGCATAGCTGTCAATGATAAAGGGTTCTTCTTACACAACACCGCTTCATGCTTTAATATTGGTCTGACGCTAAGAGATATGTTTAGCAATAAGAACTGCCAAGGAACCAAGTCCCTTTTCGGTGTTAAACGCGTCGTGCAGTAGATCACTTAAGAGATAATTATGCGTCTCAACACGATGTTAACGAAGTCATAAAACTAACCTAGTAAAAAACGAAATTGAGATTTCTTACCCAACATCAGGAAGGGTGCGGCCATGTTGATGCCAATAAATTCCACTCCGCAGTAGCACACTAGTCCAAAGGCAGCAAAAGAACCTAAACAGGCGGAGATGACACCAACTATACCTAACCATGGTTTTGATTTGACCCAATCCATCATCATACAGGTAATGATCATGAATGCAATCATCCAAATGGCTGTTACTGAAAAGTATGGTAGAACTGAAAATGTGTTCTTTTCCAATTCCTGGGCCAGCGTCCGCACGGTAAATCGTGCCACTTTGATATGCTTCCATTTGCCTTCCATTGTATCCAGTATATCAAGCACTTTCTGTTCCCAAATTTCTCCTCTGTTCAAAGGTTTCAAAGAATAAAGTAATATTATTACCCAAAGTTAACAAAATTTAAAAATATATTTGCCGAGTAACGGATGCATCAGAGATCAACAATAATAAGAAGCAATTAATTTCTTTTTTTACAAGTACCTACATCATTTTCAAACAAAACCCAGCGTGATCAAAGTTCGGGTAGGCACCCCCAATCATACATTTTGCTCATTTTTTGCGAATAGTTGAATTAAAAATCGTAAAATTAAATAACAAGAGTGTTTGTATACTGAACTAAGGAAGAAACAGTGTGCATTCAAATTAAGCCCCTCAATTTTGACAAAGAGTCGCAGGTACAAAAGACGGGTCATTAAAAATCAAATAGTGATAAAAGTGATAAAAGTAAACTCCAACAAACCCTTTGGTAAACGCTGCTAATTAGTTATTCTTTTGTTTATACGTCGGGCTTTACATACAAGGTACAACATGGCTTATGGGCCGGCCGGAAGTAACAAATCAATTGCTATAATAGAACCCCGTACCTTGAGGCTTAATATGGAAAGTATTATGCAGTTTACCAAAAGGGATGTTACCATTTTTAAATGTCATTGGCAAATAGAAAAATTAGTAGGATAAAAGAACAAGCATGTTTGCATATAAAGAAAAAGCATGTCACATGCCACGTTTGTCAAGAGAATGACAAAGTTTGTTTAGGCAGGGGAAATACATATATCGCGTATTCGCGGAAAGAGTTTTAACGTAACCTTCGCCTTGAATACTTTGAATACATTGGGCGCGATAAGACAAAATTCCAACTGAATGTAAATAAAAATTCCAAGAATGCTTTTTTCCCTTTCAAGGTGTGATTGCAATCTCCATATTTTATTTGTTTTGCAGTGTTTTCACTATCGTGCAAGTGGGGAATCAGCAGGGTAAATTGCTTACCTTATATCTTGTTTGGGAGTGTTGACAGCAATAAAGTAGTTGAGTTGAAGTGCTTTAACGTAGTCAATGGTCGACCGATTGGTAATTTTGTAACCTCCAAAGATGAACGGGAATCCCAGCGTTTTGTAGGTATTCGGTGTAAGGAAAAAGGGCCACGTGAGGGAAATCTTTCTACTTTCAATGTCAGCCATCGAATCGCCAAGTTCCAGAACGTCGTTTTCGTAGCAATCTCCTTCCCACGCGGCACACAAGTTGTCATATTTATATTCATCCTCGTCCCAAATTATGCTAATGTTGTGCATTAGTTTATCCAAATCCTGAATTTCCTTCCATACGTCCTGACGTAACAAGGTACCTCCATCCACAGCTTGGACAAACAACCTATTGTACATGAAATATGAGCATTCAGTTCAATCTTTCATTTCATCTCTGAATGCTTCCTTCATTATGTGCCACGTAAATAACTTTTCTTCACAATGTCAATGCAACACACGATCTTTCTGTAAGGCGAACGACCCCGTAACCTTCTTAGCTGAACAAAGGTGTGGGTAGAAGAGCTTCTCAAAAACTCCAAACAAATCTGTTTGCTTAATTTCAACGTGTGCTCAAGGACAAGATGTTTTGAATTCTAAAATTACCTTTTCATATTAATATGAATACAAATACACGACTCAAAGGCCATTTTAATTTTTAGCACATTGCTTTAACATTTAATTCAAAGTTGTATCAACTGCCAAATCAGATTAAATCATGTTTTGCTGCATTGTGACATCCATGAAATGATGGGCTTATCTTGATCGAATTGATTGATGTATATTTTGCGATGCATATTGAGATGCAACGGATTACAAGCGAGTAAAGTTAAGGTTCGCTTCTCAGCTACATGGTATTCAGCAACGTGAATTAAAAGTTACACAGTCGTCGTACGCATTACATTACACACGACGTCAAATAAGTAGGTATAACGGATGCACGTGCAACGTGCATTAGATTGAAAAGTGACACTTTCAAAACAAGCCCAAGTCAACAACGGCAATTGAAAGCTCGAACAAAATTCAACAGAGGGGAGGGAACGAATTTTTAAAAAAAATTGCCACATATTGAATTCAAATTCAAGGTCTGAATCTGTGCAGCTCTATATATAATGCGTGGTGAAGTTCATTTAATATTGTGCAAAAACTATTTTCCTCAGAGCAGAAATTAATGCGTCGGTAACCACATATCTCCCCTTATCGAAATGCGTGAATGAAGAAGATGCAAGATTCATTTCATATAGGCGTATTATTTTTTATGATAAATTTCCTCGCAGTTAAAACACTTTTTCATCTTTGTCTTAATCATAATCATCCCAAATTGCAACAGTGTTGTAATGCAGCCTTAGTCAAAGCCTAAAAATGTCTTAACCGACTCAAAAAAACACTTTTTTCTTGGAAAAAGATACAAGGCCAAACGCAGTCGCTTATTTGTCGACGTTAATAAATTATGACCAAGTGAAGCGTGAAATCGTCTGTGCCTCCGTGCATACTTTAGTAACCGCCAAGTTCTAATTCTTGCTGATTACTTACGCATCAGATGTGTACATGCATTATGAACAAATTCACAACATCAGACCACCAGGACACCCAAACTTAAACTCCATTAGGGAGAGAGAGAGACGTAACATAATGATGAATGAATCTGTGAAATATGGGTAAAATCGTGTATACCAAAATATACACAAGAAATCGTGTTTTGGATAATGATGACTTATTTGCATGAGGTAGTATGAACTACACGGTTGTACTAATGCCATCATCTTTTGCTGTGAAATCCTAACAGGTTCTGTGTATATCTCATTCTCGACATCATCCTCTCAGATTGAAATCAAAAGTTATACGGTAATAAACGTATGAAACCAAAAGTTGTACGTATAGAGGTGTAAAAGGGACTTTAAAGGGGTTAAGTACTAACAACGTATAGTTTTGTTACTGTAAAGGCAAATTTTACCATGATTTTGCTTTGAAAATCGCCTCAATCTCTTTCTTACTAATCCTCATGTCTCACTTCTACTTATCAGAAGACTTATCCTTGCCATTATCAGGCTTATTCGCTTCTTCTATATGACCATGTACTACTACTACTACATGGCAAGAGTTTTTAAAACTTCAAAATTCTGAAATATTTTTGTGTCACTCCTCCAAGCATTTTTAAGTCTTGTCTGAACTTGAAGGAAAATGCACGTACAATTTTTATGTCTCGTAGTTTTCATATTGATACATAATAAATTGCGGTTAAATTTTTCAGTTGAATCCACACTGCATTGTTGCATGTTGTTGGTGGAGTCTGGTGATATGCCTATCAACACTGCAATGCAACTAGAAGTCCTCCTTGTCGTCATCATCATCATCATCTCAACTCAACATTGTTTTTTACTTCTATGACTCAAGATCACGGCTGGCCTTCCTTTCCATATTCACCTACTACAACAAGTGCCATCTTATGAAACGTTTGTATTCCTTCGCCATTATTACCACCACCACTGATCACATCCATCACTTATCATGTGTGGAGTGGATACGTAAATGTAAGTACCTACGTAACGTTTATCATCATTTTGTACGTACCGTGCCGCGCTCTTTTATTTTTACGTTACACACAGGTTCATTTAATGTTTCGAGATATATAAGTTTTGGCGTGGTGGTGGAGGTAGAGCGTAGTGGCGCTGAAAGAATTAAATTACGCCATAGCTCTGTGCCATATTAATTATATAGAATTTTTTTTACACAACCTCAAATTCTCTCGGTCAAGTTGATTACCCAATTTCTTCATAACTCAGAAAACACAGCATATCATCCTAACCGTGTAATACGCATATCACATGAATGTTATCTACATCACTACTCCTACGATATGGGATTGAAGATCATATCCTAAGGCTTGTACAATTAAATGTCAAAGCCATTATAATGCAACTGCTACTGGTTATAAAAAATGTCCTAAAAAGTGAGTGATTAAGCGTCTCTCTATCCTATTTAATGACACACATTTTTGGCACTTTATTCGTGACAATCGGCACGATGAAGAAACTAGAAACAGGCATGAATAAAAATTTATAGAAATGACAGGATATTAGATATCACCATCACTTACCTTGCAAATCTTCCAGGGCGGACAAATCGAGAGGGATGAAATCTGTGGGTATAATTCATAGGGAAGAGGTCTTCAATCACGAGTCTTTCCGTTTTTGCGGCTCCATCGACGGGTGAAAACAGGTACTCCGGGTCATCAATGTAAATAAGTCTTTGCATTCCTGTGCCCAAAAGGAGGGCTACAAATAGCGGGATAATTATGAAGTAGCTAGGATTCTGGCCGATTTTGACACCCAGCCAGTGAAACAGTCTTGAAAGGCCACGATCTATAATGGCTAAACTACACTCCCCCATTTTGGCGGCTAATGGATATTCCGGTTCGTCAGCGAGATGATCTTCCTCCTCCTCCTCGACCTCGTCTTCTTCTCCTTCTTCGATCACGAGGTGATGTGTCACCCGTGGTTCAGCAGTAGCGTTTCCGCTACCACTACCTCCTCCTCCTCCTTTATCTGTACTTCGAGAGGCTTGTAACGACCCACTAGGAACGGTCACCCGGAGAGTCCGTATATGTGGAGGTGTGCTACCCTCAGCCTGGAATCCAACGATAATTCGCATTTTCTTGTTAGTATACTTTTATATTATCAACAATCTCCTCAGAGATTCAACAACAGCCAACCACACGGTTGGGATCACTCAAACACTAGACCACAGGTGGCCATTGTCACCCACACCATTGGAATTCTTGCAACCATTGCTAATTATCTTTGCGATAATTCTCATTTGTCATGCACTTGAAAATTTATTTCTTTTGTTATTTTAGCAAAAATGAATCCACCGTATAAACACTTGTTCCCAAATTGTGCGGCATTGTTTTTTGTTTTCGTTTCATGATGAATTAGAAATTTTTAGAATTGAGAAAGCACACACAACCATGCAAAGACTTGAGCACACACACTCACAACCTACTCTCACTGCATAAGGCAGACTCGTGTGAGGAATGTAGATGAAAACGCCAACATAATTTTCCTCTGCAGAGTAATAAACTATACATATACAATATATGAGAAATGAAACTGAAAAACTTGTCGGAAGAATTTTCTCTGCTTTGCCCAAAAAATGTAGCTCACCAACACTACCACTCACAGAAAACCAAAAACCAACACCTTTGCATTCCAAACAAGAAACAACCTCAAAAGGTTGAAAGTATAGTCTAGTATTACTATAGATCTAGTTTATACGATGATGAATTGTACTACTACAACCCCTCTCCTCCTGCTAGATTTATTTTTACTTTATTTAGATCTTTCTGATCACCCCCACCGCAACTTTGCCAGTTGGTAAACATACCAGACAATAATCACCTCTGTTGTGATTAGTTGCACTGATATCATTTTTGTGGCACCCTCGAGGTATATTTGTGCGCTATTATTTTATCGTTTCATGAAATGTTCTACTAAATGAGAGGTGGACGAGGACTGTTACTGATATTACTGATAAGTACTGTTGAATTCACTCAAACAGGAACGCAAATTGAAGGATTATCTGCGCCTTTTTTAACCAAAAAGAGCAGAAAATCTAATGCCTATTAACGTGCACGTTGTACGGTTAAGATGTTTTTATTATTATGTAGTTCGCTGCTAATTGTCTAGGATAAACACACAAAAACTATAAAGATAAACAGTCCTAACTGCCTGTATATATACTGTATTATTTGTTACGCATATATGCACCCTTAGAATTTGATTCAGATCTCTATCGCTGTCAATTCTCTACTAACGCTGTGGCTAGTCCAATCTGTGTGATAAAACTACTGTTTAAAAATGAAAAAAAACTTTCCTTAAAGGAAATCCATAAAACGCTATCATTATTTTGTTTATACGAGTATCCTTCTACTGTGTGCCCTTCCCGACAAGATACACATTGACGTACTCAAGGGACTCATTTACATGAGACCTGTACAGTTCTTTGCATAATTCAGTTCAGTTTTGTGGATTTTTTTACAATCATCTTATCATGTTCGTGTCAATGCGTCTATCATCATTATATTATTTCTATTAAAACGTCGTCGTCTTTGCCTATACTTAAGCTGCTCAACACTCGTCAAAGTTACAAGTACTCCCACAACACCTCCGTAGGGATACCTTCCTTCAATCTCTCACATTTCATTATTACTGTGATAATCCATAATCACAGATGAATAAAATTGTACATGCGCACATTATTTGATTCAAGATCGTAATAACATCACGCTAAAAACAGAAGACAGTGCACCGCACGTATGTATGTACGAACGATTTTATGGCGTTTATCACACGCTGTGCTTGTGCGATTTATAATGGCAAAAAATGTGGTTATATAACAAATAATCTATTCTTCAGTTTTTTGGGACTTTTGGGGATTACCACAAGCAGGACAGCCAGTAAACGTACAATAATACTATCTGTTATATAACTATATATTCAAAACGGTAAGTAAGATGTAATCGGTGTGTGTGTGTGTGGATGTGTGTACTATATTCAACTTTATCGTTTTGTTTTTAATCACTTTCAAGTAAAAGAGAGTACCTGCTCCGACAATACGTGATAAAAATGGCGCTGGTAACAAAGAACGTGCAAAAGAGTGGTTATAACTCTACAGAAGACACAATAGTGGCATGGCTATCGTACGTATATCCTATAGGATGAATGATGTCGTCACAAATGACCAACAGCCCGTCCCTTCAACTGCGTCTTAGACAAAAAGGTGTATGTATTAAGCCATTTTATAAACATAATAAAAATTGCAGACATCTGCGTCTGCAGTGTGCATCAGTTACTACGAACGCAAAAGATTAAAGAGAAGGACTTGGCAATAATTTTAGCAAGAGAAACTTACGCACTATAACAATATGTGTAAAAGGGGAAAAATTTAATACCTATTAATGCCATCACAGAAGTATGACTACTACTAGTACACTGCCGTGTATAATTACGATTATGATAATTATGCCACGCTACGTTTGTCTTTGTTTAAAATTAATAGTAGGCCACGGGAGTTAAGCCTTCCATGTACGTTGAGTGGAGTAAGTATGTCGTTCATTAAATTGAGTATATTTTCATTTCAACGACAATATAAGTGGCCATGCTACTTATGCTACCATGTGCTGGGGGATTTGGGATGATGAGAGTCCATGTTGTGTTGTTGTAGAGGATGATCAGCAAATTATTTTATTCCCAAATTTATGATGCATATTGCGTTATTAAGAAGATCTTAAATTACGTATGTTCACTAGCCAGCGTGCGATTCCTTGTAATCACAGGTAAATCAACGCACTTATATCTCCTACACACTAACTGTCCACAAAACTGACGAATGCAACGAAAAAATGACGCCGTGATGTGCTCATGTCATAGCTCATTAATTTTAATGTTTGCAATCTGTTGATGATGGTAAAGACCGTAATCGGCTCGTAGATGGTAATAGTAAATCAGATCAATACGTGTATGTATGTAATTTACCTACTTTTCGTCTCAAGTATTGTACGAGGGGATCAGAAATGAAGAAACCGAAATTTCGAAATGATAAAATAGAAGCGTCTTTTCAAAAGTAGGTATATTTGTTAATTTGTTGCGGCATTTGAAAATAGCTATCCGTGTAATAACATCGTGATGATGTTATATCGAATTTTTAATAACATTTAATTTGTACCGTTTCTTGATTTGAAAGCAACAACTTGATGATACGTTCTATATGTGATATAACATAACAGAAATTTAGAAGCGGTCATTTATTACCTGATATTAGTGAGCCATGCACACAATATAATATGCTTCCTGCAATAATCTCGAACGGTTAATTACCAACAACCAACTATTTTAGCAACACTGCCTAGTTTCGAGATTAAACTAAAAATGATTTGAAATTAATTAAAATTTATCTCTACCTATTTTTCTGGTGAGTTGTAAAGTTCAACGATGTAAGTCCAAGATTAAATACGATAATTATAGGTTGTGAAACTCGGAACATATGCGGAATATGCACGTGTAGTTGATATACTATAAATTATTTTCGTGTGTAAACTCCACTTTCAACACATTTGATCGAAAGTCGCACAACAACACAAATCTACATTTTACGTCTATTTACGATGTGAAATTGAATGCATGTAGGTTTGCTATTCTATATGCCTCTGAAAAACAACTTTTTTGACGGGTGCCTTTCAAGAGTTATGGTCTACTTCCACCCGATTTGCATGATCTGTCACAAACGGAAGCCAGCTTTTGACAGTATTTGGCAATAGCAGCGTTTATTGTATAAGGTTGTTTTTGTTTCAACCATGATATATGTATAATTTTTAACTGATATAAATAATTATAAAGGAAATCAGGAGGATAAAAAAAACTTGCCTAACTAACCTTGAACTTAAATATGTTGTAAAAAACGTAAACAATATTTGTCAAAGTATCGTTGATAACTACGTGGTTAATGTTCCAGTAAATATATCCTTCACGCGCAGCGCTTTCCCATGGCTAGCAAGGAGTAAAAAAAAGTGGTTGTGGTCGCACGCTATATTAAAGATAGGAGTCGCTAAACCAAAGACAAATTACTTGAAAAAATGCAACGTTTCCATTACACGAATCTACTTTTAACGACAAATA
Source organism: Callyntrura sp. NNG-2020 (assembly GCA_027744055.1). Taxonomy (NCBI): domain Eukaryota; kingdom Metazoa; phylum Arthropoda; class Collembola; order Entomobryomorpha; family Paronellidae; genus Callyntrura; species Callyntrura sp. NNG-2020. The sequence goes on from JAHZNE010003114.1 coordinate 12,728, forward strand.
TTTTTTGCTACTAAAATCATCCTCTTCCTTAATAATAAACAAAATTTTAACACTTTAACCAAAAAAAACTGTAATTCTGTTGATCTTAAAAGTTACCGAGGATCAGAATAAAAAGGAACTGTCCGGCAGAAGACTGACTAAAGTCGAATGAACTGAAAAAAATCAATTACCAAGAGAATAGTATACTTGCAAAAGAGATCTACGTATATTTTCTCACTTTCGGTTTCAGAAAACGTTATTACAGAGGTAGCATGTGGCAAAAGGCTTTATGTCCTTCATGGTCACTCCTCCTGATACCGGTAACGACACAATAGCATTAAATGAAGGAATGAATTTAGCTTCTTTCTGTCATTCCTACAACATATTCTAGGTAGATAAGTATCTTACAAGTGCTACAGATTGTATTGCTTCAATTCATGGTCAAGATCACTTTTTTGCTGTTAGGCTCAATACCCCGAAGTCTTTCCAAGGCTGCCCATTTCCTGTCCTAAAGTTTCTTGACCGTCGTCAACAATATGTTAATAGGTGTGGTCTAAGTATGGTATGGTATAGGTATGTACGGTCGGCTGATGTAACAAAAAATCACAACAAATATTCTATATCACCTGGAATATTCTTTCAATTTTAGCGTCCTTGGAAGGTTGTTTGTACCTCCTATCGTGAACGAAAGTGAAATCTGGCGTGTTTTGCAGTAGCTCAAAATAGGGAGATACAGTTAAGTTCTATGAACCAAAAGTCGACATGTCTGCAGTCACGTGCACCTCCTTTTGGAGGTTTTTTGAGCTTGTACCGTTCTATTTTTATCTCCACCCCTTTGCTTTTGCAGGTACAAAATGGGTTTTACCTAATGAACTGCCGTAAGCATCGGCCCTGACCCGGCCACATCGTCATCTTAGCTTAGAACTTAACGTAAATACCATAATATGCAATAGTGTGTAATATTTGTACTTTGTACTCATATATGATCAAACAAGCGTTTTCCATATTCCTTAATATCGAGATCTTACTCGTGCAAAGGTCAGTACAATTTGAATGGGGTAGTTTTTCCACATCTGCACAACATGTTGATTATGTACATACTTACAAAAATAAACAAAAAATACCCACCAGTATCTATTTTCTGACCAGTGAAAATGTAACAGTTCTGATTTGAAATAGAATTTTTCAAAGTTCAAAATCTCTCGCTAGTTTTTTATGAATTAAAGTACTTTCATATAGATTCGTATGATATGTGGTTTCAATAAAAAAAATGCCGCAAAGGCAGAATAACACTTACACTTTTATTTTAACAATAAAATAGTAGTAATATTAATATAGTAATAATATGCCATCTACCACAAACTGTCAGAAAGATATTGGTAATATAGAAACGTTCAATCGAACGACAGCCTAGAGGTTTGACGTGATGTGAGTATGTGTCTGTACGAACACAGTGCTACAAACCTAACACTAAAGTAATAATGATCTTTCAAAAATAATAAAAAGATTATGAAAAACCATGGCTGACGATAACTTTGCCACAAAAGGTACCTTTGTGTTGTAGTATTCATCGACAAAATACGTTATGTGGTTACCTATACAGGCAGTTTCGTTTTTGCAGGCACGTAGTAGTACCGTATAGAGATATGCTTGATTCTTGTCGATTCAGCATCACACTATATCTGTTAAGTAAGATAGCGGTTTCTTTGGCTAGATACTTTGTGGAAGGGTCAACTGGTCAGGTGAAAGTGTCAATGTAGGACAATCTTGATTGTACATTATTATTATCCTATTGCTTCTGCTTGTATACATAATATTTGATGGTGCGTATTCTTGATTTTTTTGCTATTACTCACGCCATTGAAAGATGGGGAAAACGTAACAAAATAAACGACGGTTAGATTGCTTCTCCTAATAAAGTACTGACAATATAGCTATTATGAAAATGAAATAACTTATTATAGTGACGTGACACACAACAAGTCAAGACGATAGACAAAACCTCTTAGGAGCATGATTAGATATTAATCGCTATTAAGCATCAAATCGTTTTGAAGTACAACAACACATGCAGACTAGGAAAAATAAATTTGTGTGCTGTCATCCCAGTGTACTATAGTATAAAAGTAAAAGTAAAATCTTTTTTTATTCTTATCCTTTTTTATTTGCTAACAAAGCCTAATCTTCCACGGATGAGTGTGCTAGTCGTAAAGGGTTGGAAATGGATAATGATAATGAACGGTGGACTAAAGTATCATTAGAATATTGGCAAAATTGGTTGCATAAAATATATATTTATTTTGCCATGATAATCAGGCGTACAGTAAGTAACATTAGACAATTTTTGCAAACTTGTATCTGTGTCCTACTTACTCGCATTGTACTAGTTGTATGTATAATGTGTGGGTGACAAAAGTAGTAGAGTTATATATATTATTCCAAATGACCACAATTTGCAAATATATACAAAAAGGGAAAAATTTAAGTTGTCCTTAACTTTCTTGAAAATGTAAAGCACAGCTTACTTGTATATGTATCTAATTGATACCAAGTGGTGGAAATAAACTCTATTTCGATAGAAGGACGCTTGCTGATTTTCTAATGACGTTAGACGTATGTATGGGCATACCTACATATTTAAGCTCTAGTGAAACATGAAGTAAATAAAAAAATACTTTTTGACCAAAACCAAACCACGTTGAGTTGTGATGATGTTTGTGGATACTTTATACCTATACACCACTACTACTATCATTTACGGCAAACACTGTCGATTTTTAATGCTTTCGTGTTTGCATGTGAACTTTCCAACAAACGCAACATCAGACATTATTAGTTGTAGTGGGGACAAGAAGACCAAGTCAACCTTCAAGTAACTTGATGATGATGGCCAACAATGAACTCTCTGCTGCCGCAAACGGCGTTTGCATATGTAGCCAACTGAACTTGCTATAACGTCGAGTCATGAGAAGCTGGTGTTGACAACGTGACCCATATTTTCAGACACATTATTGGAGTGGCTTCGCAACATGATGATTTTTGCGATACTGACTACAAAGTTACAGTAATGAGTTCCTACTTGTTTTAAATTCACTTTCTGTAATATCCGGTCCTTGCCACTGTGCCTAACACAGGTTTTAGCATGCGTCAAGACGAGATAAGCTAATGCAACAACAGCAGCCGTAGGAGTCCCAACTGCAATATTGTGACAACCTTTGCAACCTTTGAGTTGCTTTTGAACAACATATTTGTTAGTTCATTGGCAAATGAAATAGAAACCACACATCACTATTACTTTCTGTTAGATTATCTTGATTTTCCACTTTTTTGCAGGCAATCATTATCGTCATCGTCAGACTGTCGTCTTACGCCGTCATTTCACATCTCTCTCTCTCTCTGTTTAAACTCGTCATTCTAGTATTTGCGTTGTTGTACCTCTGAAGAAGTACTCGTGTGTGTATTTCCTAGAACTATCACCTGTGTGTAAAATACGCACAGGATGATATTCAACTTTAACTAGGTAAAAATTGCCATCTTCAAAATACCTTCACTTTCATTTGATAATAAATTCCATTCAACTTTTTCACTGGCTTTGTGCAAACAGTACTCCTGATTTTTTGCTTTATACAAAAACAAACAATTATTAGTAAATATTTTTTTAAATTTTGCCGATCATAATTTGATTAGCGGTAGACTTTTTTTTGGCCGTGTCGTACTCGCATGTAATATTGACAGCCGAATTGCTGGCTTCAGTTTAATCATCTCACACAACACTTTCCTCAAAATTTTGTTTTCATTGTCAAGCCTAATCTTCAATGTTATAACCAGAAAAATAATCAGTACATGTCTTTGCAGGGTTGTACGAGGATCCCTTATCCCTTACTATCCCCTAATGATATCTGGTAATATGTGTCAATCAAATCAGCCTAAGAATATTTACTAAAATTTGCATCTCAGTGTCCTTGAAGATTTCATTCAGGCCACTCGTGTATCCCAATACTATCGTGTACGTCTGCTAACTTAACATTCAAAATGACGCACAGTTACAGACACACATTTTGCCTGATATCCTCTCATTTGCTGGTAGGGATACATTAGCACATTTATTAAACTTTGCCTGAGCTATCTGTTCCCATTTGCTGCAACAAAATTGCAGCTCTATACCTGCACACATAGGTATTCTATTAGGTACTCATCAATGGTGCATGTATAAGCTCAACTAAAAAAACTTTGCTCTCAACGCATTAATTTTAAGTGCACTTTTTCCTAGAGATGACAAAGTACAAAGGTATGTAGTCTCTGGTGGAGGTATAGTAGTGGACACTGCAAGGAACACTACAAATTGCTTCTAATGTCTAATGTAAAGATAAATAGTTTCGTGTAGGTATGCATTATATATTTTATATGTAATTTCATCAACAGCGTCGGCATGTATCGCAGAATGTTAATGTCACAGCAAAATGTTTCTGAAGAATGAGACAAGACGAATCGACTTGTTTTGCTGAAATTGGGTCAACGAATTCTATTTAAAAGCTATAAAGGCACAATAACACTATATAGCTATATAGCAGATGATTATAGGACGCAGGTACTGATGATGATGTGTCATGTGGCTTGTCAATGCAAAACAACGGTGCGTACGGATCTACAACAATTATTGTAATTAAAAGAAGTTAATTTGCAAAAAGTGAATCTTGACTATTGAGTGCAGATTTTGCCAACAATTTTTGAATCCTTGAAGTACTGCATGTGTGATATGTTAGAACCCCACCGCAATTTCAATGTTCACAGGTGCAATTATTTGTATTTACATACAAATTATACCAACAACGATCTTGTGGATATAAACGGTTAGTGCATAAACCGCAGAAATCTTAAGATTTATATCGTATTGGTCCCTGTACTTTACAAGATATTTAAAAACCTCCTACTACATACAACCAGTAATGAAGGTTAGGCACCGTAGGTATGCTCATGCGTTGGTGGTAGCTTACATTTTACTTTACATTGCCAAAATTGATGGCAGCTACTGTTACAATAGGTAAGAACACGTATATATATATCTACTAGTGAAGGTGGTTCAGGTTTTTGCATAATTTTTTTTTTCTGAAAAGTTTTCTTCGCATCATAACTCCTCACTTTACTACTTTCCTTGTTCACTTTTCATAGAAAAGTTTTTTTTCTTCAGACATTGTGCGTACAATCACGAAAAAATCCATCGGTAATGGTGTACATACTTGGTTGCAAACGAGGATGAAAGCCAATACTGCAATGATGGCGATAAAAGATTTATTATACCAAGTTCTCAAAATGTGTAATGGTTTGCTCAACTAAATAAATCCTTCCATTCATTCACAAAAGCCAAGAGGAAGAAACGAGATGACCTACAAACGAAACTTCTCGGCTTTGTACGCTGCCTCGCACTTTTAACAACGGCAAAAATAGCTACACAGCAGCGCCGCATGAGGATAAGTAAATGCTGATTGTAGTAGTATTATATACGCATTTTAAAATCGTTTTAGAGTGACTAACAATAGCCACAAAGAGTGTATTCTAGGTATGTGTGCTGGCAAGAAAATCATCACCTCTTGTTAAAGTGTATCTCAAAGTTAAAGGTAACATCCGCCATCCACAACTCTCTTTACCATTAAATTTAAAGCTATTTGCATGCATTGTCGAAGTCAACTCATCTTTTGTGCTGTGTGTGCCATTCGTCGTAAAGACTGTTGTTAGAAACGCCAGAAGAAATGAAGAAGAAGAGTTATGCATTCCTACGCAGAGTGAAAAGACGACGACGAGATTTATGTAGGAGTAGAGTACGACGAAGTGTGAGGGATCCGAGCCGAGCGAAAATAGAAGTAAAGAATGCGATTCCTAAAATGATTATGATGCATTACACTGCATATTGTGATTGTAAGAGGAAATATATTGTGGCCCGTCAAAGGATTTTGAAATGACAGTAGTAAGTACGCTGGCATGTAAAGCATTTAATAGCGATATTTTTCAAAATCGTGTTGTGTTCTATTTTTGCTGTTGGTCTCAGTTGGTGTTGGTATGCAAGCAATGCGATGTTGACGAGGAGATGAGAGACAGCAACAATGAGCTGTCTCCTCAGGTGCTCTGTAGATGGGATGTTTGGAAGGGAGCTTGTAAAGTTGTGAATAATATGTAAATAAAGCTGAAAAAGTAGGTGGGCCGTTGTTGCTTTCGTAGAACCTACTGACCGGTATTATTGTGACTGTAAAACGCTTATTTGCATGTAACTCAATTTGATATGATCATCATATGTGCAAATTAATTAATGCATTTTGGTGTATTAAGCTACTGCACAATGGCCCTTTGGGTGATGATGGTTAAGACATAAGAAGATGGTGAAGGATGAACAATGTGACAACAAACTTTCCGGAAGGACAAAGATGTTAAAGCGATGTGCTGAGTTCATGAACCAAACGAACGTGCTATCATCAGCGGAAAGCAGACTTACATAAGCAAGCCTTGATTATAGTACAGTCGACCTTAGGTTCATCAATATGACACATAGAAAGACAGCCTAATTTTATACCTACAACCAATATGCATAATCTATTCCTAATATGCACTGACAAGTGCACTTATGTTCATGTTCCACAAACATTATGTGAGTACGGCACATCGAAATGTATTATTGATGCCCTTCAGTCTGTAAAGGTACTGATTTGGTGGGAGAGAGAGATAGAGCAATCAAGAAAACGACAGTTTCACAATCTTCGCGTACTGTGCGTGCGCACAGTATAATTCCGTAAAACGAAACTTGTTATTAAACGGAAAAGATGATGACAAGGTCTAGGACAAGCTTTAATGAACTATTACCAACATTTTGAAAGCATAATGCTCAAAACGCAACATCAACTTGATCACTGACATTATCTACTACCTATGGTTAATGCCTAAAATTACTCGTCGTATTGAGGAAGATCTCAGGTGAGAAAATGAAGCTAAGCTTCTAAATGCGGAATTTATCCAACCATCGATACTTGAATAATGTAAGCGTAATTTTATGCACAAAATATATGCATGTAAAATAATGGCGCATTAAAGAATAGGTATAGGACCACTTGGACCACTCATGTCACTCTTTGAAATATGAATGTACAGGTGACCACTCATTTGGATTTTAAAGGCCTGGTTTAATACCGTTGAATTCTTCACCGTAGGCCGTTGAGAAACACTGTTGTCATTAAAAATTCAAAATAACGGGATTCATCATTGCGATGTTGCGATATACACTCATCGCGGCCAACTAATCATTGTATAGCTGAAATTTGCCTTAAAGTATGAATGAATAGTCTGAGTGCGAGCGATTGTCTGTTTAGACACGAATTGGTAACATGCAGTAATTGGAACCAATGTAGACAACTCCACTGTAAATAGAATGACACACAAAACTGCTTCCTACGCGAATAAGTGGATTATTTATCATCCTTGTACTTACATTACATTACGACGACGTACATTGACAATGCAAAATTAGCATATTCATCCGTAAGCAAGTCGGCATCAACGCTCCTCGGTAACACTTATCAACAACTGTCTTTACACACTACACCTTAGAACAATGGCTTGCGATATGTGGTCGTTGTTGATGATGCTAATAAAACAAATCTCTTTTTTTAAAGCAGCACATCTAAGGTATGGTATATATGAGCGTGCTGCGTAAAAACCGGCAATTTAGATGTGCAAGTAATTTACACGGAAGGAATTTATTCTTATTGATTTCTTGATCCACGTGGTGACGTATTTCCTATTGTGTGTCCCACCAGCAACAATATCCCGTGGCTCATTGTCAACAGGTAGTGTCGTGGTATGGGAAGATCAATATGACATCTCTTGTCGTGAGACTTTTTTTATACCAATAACTGTTACTTTACGAAACAAGCCAAACCTTTGTCGTCAAACAGTTAGTTATTTTTGTATTTTTTTTACAACACCACATTTTTCTCACTCTTTGTTCAACTCATTGTCAGCCAGTCATCTTCTGTAGCCTTCCCTATATGTTTGATTAATGGATTATAGTTGATAGTTTCACATGTTCACGCGGACGTAGGCACGTTACGCTTGTGATTATTTGATGGTGTGACATTTTGCGATGACGTAGTACATTTGTGTCACTGGCTGGACTAAGAATTGTAATTATTTATACCGTTGTCCCATTATTTTTAAAATTGCATGTTTAAAATTTGTAAGCAACGGTGCAAGATTGACACATTTTTGCCAAGTGAGCATGCTACATCACGCTTTGTTGTCAAAGAGGTGAGGAGTAGGTTTTCCCTTTTCTGAATGCCCCAATTTTACTGGAAAATCTGTCTATCTGGTTTGTACGCTATGCTGTTATTATGGATTTTTGATAACGCCATATCTGCATGTATTGTTGATAATTTAGATGAGCCTAACTATACTTACTGTACTGTATACTAACTAATAGCAGATATACCTTTGTGTTGGGTTGCAGACATTTTCCCACGTGTTTTTTCCCTTTCTCTCTCACGCACGCACACATGATTTACGCTTCGCACGATAGGTACAGGAGACCCAGCAAATCGTGCGAATGACAAAAGATAATTTTGATAATTATGTTAATCAAGGTTGTATTTCAAGGGCCATTTACTGAAAAAATGCTACATTTTTTACCTGTTCGTACAAATTTAAGTATATAAATGTCTTGAGATATATTTCTGAAGACAAAAATCAGAGCAGCGCTGTACAAAGTACAAACGTCTATGTTATGTTTGAGTCTGAAAACTACTTAAACGTACATTTTCTTTGCATAATGAGCTCCTTTGGGATCCGATCGTTTTGGTACCTTCATTGTCATAAATTTTCAGTTTAGGTAAACCATTTTTTCTCATGAAATGACCTGGACAAGCGCAAAGGGATCATAAAACTTGATACATACCTTTCAAAAAATTTTATGGTGACCTTTATGATGCTACATGCCGTACTTTTTGGTTATAAAAACAACAAAAGATGCATGAGCAACAGCCGCAACAGCCTTTTTATCTACCGCTGACTGCCGACCACCGACACTGGAGAATATAAAGTGCAAAAGGAGTACTTACTAGAAAAACGTACATTTTATCTGGTCACGCTCGTCTCCTTGTGATTCCCAAAGCCATAACAAGAAAATTCAATGGCATATATAGTGTACGTTACGTGGGATGTGCAAAGTAAATTATAATGACACCAGAGAGGCACCATCCGAGGCGTGAATGACCATATATTTTAAAATGCCAACCCGATAAGAGATCAATCTTGCATTTATAACACACGTGCAGCATCACTTTATGACCCTTTTATCTTGGGAACAATAAAGATTATTTTTTGAAGGTTTTTCCTTGTGACATGCCTTCGGTTCGGTGCAGCAAAAACAATTTTATAATGATGATGATGCAACAACGGTCTTCAACGGCAAAGAAAAATCCAATTATTGTACGACGTGGTGCGCTATGATCATTTCCTTCCTACTTCACACCAGACACATTTTTTCCACGCCAGATAGCCTGTCTCATTAGATCAGTTTCATTATCATTTCATCGACTGTCAAGAATGCGTTTTTGTTGTATAAAGTTAATTTGGAGGTCAATGACAATTTTAAGAGTCCATAAAGTTTACCATCAAACGGTTAAAAAATAATTTAAAACAGTGATCATGTGCACGGGGACGACGACGGCGATTTGACAAAAATTGCCGATTTCACAAATGGCCACTGTTTACGAACCTTCACGAAGGACGGCAGATGGTAATAATGTTGGTGCCCATTAAAGCTGGTAATATGCAGCAGTTTTATTCAAACAAGTCAACTGCACCCGATTTTCTGGGGGGAATACGTAAAGGGAATTTTATAATATAATGCAATCACTGGTGTGACAACGGTGCTAGACGTATTATATGTGCGCTCTTATATAACAGGTTGACAGTTTGTGTGATGCACAACAGATTCCCATGAAACCAGTAAACTGTTTAATTTTTAAAGCTATTATCCCGTTTTGCTACTAGTTTCTGGGATCGTATCCCACTATATTATAATTTTTTTTTCAGTTAGCCAGCTGCCAATGCTTGCTTGCTAACACCATGAAAAAGTCAAATGTTTGATTTTGCGTACTTAATACCATTGCACACATATTAAACGTATTTTTTTTGTAGAATGATGGGTAAGCG
>JAHZNE010003115.1:0-20694 GCA_027744055.1 Callyntrura sp. NNG-2020
AAGCGGTACTTGGTTCGCTTGTGTATTTGCTTGTTTGTATTGCTACATTGAGCGGGTATTTTTGTGGTGATTTTCGTTTGAAGGCAGAACAGGAATTCCCTAAAACTCTAAAGCTACTTTGGATAAAATATTTACTTTTCAAACATGAAAGCTAAGTATATAGATTGTCAGAAATATAACAATTGTTACAAGTGACTTTAAAAATTAAACCAGCGTTTTACATTTTATATTTTGAAGTCAATGACAAAATACATTTTTGACATGACAGTAACATATTATTTCAGTACAATAATTTTATGGTAAATTTCTTTCGTGTTAAATCATAAAGTTAATTGCCCTAGTTTTTAATTTTTGTTCTACAGTAATAAAGACTGTATATTCACAGATTCGCAACACACATAGCTTCACACATATGGTATTAGAATATTAGTGAAAAAATGTAACTATAAATGATTAATTAATTACTAAAAATAGTATTACCTCCATTTTTACGTAATTATGTCGCACGATATGTGCTTACTTTACAAACAAATGGTGGTAATCTGATTCTTCAAAATATTGACCATTAATAGAAATATACAAACTACCATTCTGATTTGTTTACTGAAACCAAGAACTCAAACTTCTTTTTACTCCAAAAACATTTTAGAGAATACGATAAACGCATATAAATGTACAATGAATCCTACATCGTATAATTTAACGAAGGAACATTTATTAAATCAAAATGTTACTTATTCGATTTAGAGTTTGGTGACGATTATGGTTTCAGCAAAAACCGAGTTGAATTCGGAAGTCTTCTAAAACGCTAAGTGGGTTTCACAACCACTGCGGTGATAAATAACCACGGGCTAACAGCTTTCAATAATGTAGGCGGTAAACAGGTTGGTTATGACAACAACCATGTTCTCTTTTAAAACGGAACATGATGTCTTGTACAATAACATTGCGAAAATTTAATTAATTTTTACCAATTCTAGATTTAATTTAATTTATCCAAATAATTCTTCGAAGAACATTCACAGAAAAGCCACCTGCAAGTACATTTTGCACAGTGTCAATATGTTGGACACCATGACTAGAAAAATGGGATTGAATCATATGAACAATTCATTTTGGAAACGTCAGCTTTAGCCAATCAATTGCATTCACATTGACAACGAATATTTGTGTAATTCGCAAATGAATATTTTATATCGGACATCTCGCGCTTGCACTTTATGTTACATTACAGAAATGGTATATTGCTACAAAATGTGTACAAATGTAACGACAAACCATGGATAGCCACAATTCGTAGTTCCTTGGTATCAAAGTCAACAATCGAAGAGGTGATAAAAGATATACATTTCTTGTTTATGCACAAGTCCTATTGGATCCTACTTTTGAACGCCGGTACCACCTTCGCCAATATACCGTTAACGTATCCTGCATTCACAGATACAATTTTCATATTGTCTGTCAGTTTATTTGGCCATCATTCATCATATAAATTAATGAAAGAACATTTGTCAAATCAAAACGCTATTCATTTGATTTAGAATTTGGTGACGATTATAGTTTCATCAAAGGACGAATAAATTTCATTTTGTTTAAAACGATGTGTATGTAAAGAATTAATTACGATTAATAGTAATATATTTAAAGTACATAAAAAGTGCTTGTTATGCCGGGTTGTTTGAGCAGACTCAGTTACTCGTGGCATGCGGGAAATGTGTGATGCCAATTTATAAATATTTTGCCCTCACAGTGTTTGTACGTAAGTCAAAGAAAGTACATTCTTTCCTGTTTTCTTTTAGAAACGTCATGCCAAATTATAAAATATCTTGATTAACTATTACCACTAGTAAAAATGTTCTATAAAAACAAGAGATACCGTAGCTACAGAATCGTTCTAAGTTGGTGCTGAGTAAGACAAACGACGTTAGTTTTTGCCATTCTTTTTAGCGTATTATATAACTATAAGTTGGCCTCATGTCATGCAGTGACACAGCGTCCGAATATATGAGACGGTATCTACAAATACGGGAATCTTCAACGGTACCGATTTAAAATCATTTGTCTAATTCTATGTATGTATTTAAATCCAACAGAAGAATCTAACAAACTTCCTACTAGAGAGATGAGATCTCGCAACTATTTAGTAAAAACGATAATGCGGAAGATTAGTACTGCCGGTGTCTTATAGATGGGTACTATTATGACTGTTTCTTACAAAGTTAATGAACTGAAAAAATCGTTATGACCAACATTGCCACTTCTATTATAAATAACACTGAACCAAGCATCCCCTAAAAATGACAATTTGGTGTTCTCAACATTGACACAAGATTTCTAATACACAGGTCTGGTACTACAAATGAAGAGATTTCCCGCTTAAAGATATAAATGTCCCCACATTTAAGCTAACTAAAATAAAGAGGTCACGTTTATGTTATAATGTGTCTGTATTTTTCATTTTTTTAGTGTACTCTAATTTTGGCGTCTCCCTTAACGCTTTGTGGCGTTTTTTATTGACCATCTTCATGATAGATACATTCTAAAGTGATGTATCTATCGTCCAAGTAAGACTCACGTTTGATCTTCCCATAATATGCACCAACGGTTGATGTCTCCTCTCGGATACATATTAATCTGAAAATAATCATAATTGATCAATAATTAATTTAATTGATTACGCCTAGTCGGTCTTTAAGCCACATAATTGTTTTTGCTTATAAGAAATATTGAATTACGTCTGAGTAGTTGCAAACCATTTGAATGTAGTTTAATGCTCTGGTAGTTATGCATTGATGCGTTGCCACATCACCTCTTAGTCTTGTCTATGGTACTAAGACCAACCTGGAACTGTTATAACAAATATATAGTATCAGTGCAAAAATAAAATTTTGTTAAACGTGATACATTTATTTATTTGGTTTACCACTTGAATCTACACTTGCTGTAGTAAAGCAATTTAGAGTTTGACTACTCAAACCATAATTAATAATTACGTTAACTCAAAGAATTTTTTGGAAAAATGTTTGATTTTAATCCGATATTAATATTACCATGCTTCCGCTTTCTTTATTTTGCTTCCACCACTAATGCTCTCCCGCGCAATTCATATTTAATAAACAGAAAATATATTATTTTTAACAATTACAAATTAACTGAAAAACAAGAATTATTTTTTCCTAACACCGCCTGGAGCACGCAAACAACTAGAAACTATTTTCAATTCTCTGGCGTCCTTCTTGTATTGTAAAGCATTACCGGTACATCTATACAGCTTTCTAGCAGCTGCGTGTATTTTGTGCATTATAATGTATACATGCTCTGCCTGGAATGTTCAAGCCATGGATGCATTGGTTCCCCCATCCGAGCATCATCGTGTGAATGCGTAGTGTATATTCAATGTCTACTATTTCTTTGGAAAATCATTGTTTACTGTTACTTGTATTTGAGGCTTGTGGAAGCTTTCTTGGTACTTCACCATTCTAATAGATTTACTCTGTCGCATTTTCCTGCTTTTGTTTTCAAGCATTAAATGCACCGTGTATAAACATAAATCTATGTAAAAAACTACTCTTTACTGAGTTCAGGGCATCATTTTTGTGTATATGCGACAAATATGAAAAATAACAAATCATTAAAATTGTAAAAATATTACAAATTTGTTTATGAGGTGTAATGTAATTATAGTATACTATTATGCAATATCAGTCAAAAGTACTGTGTTAGTACAACAAAGTTCCTTATTGAATGTGCTTTTATTTTAATTTAGGGTTTTTCTATGACGACAAGCTAGGATTTGAACCCAAAAGATGATTAAAATGTCAATGATACATACGCACCAGGACTAATGCCAATAGATAAGAAAGAAACGCTGTCAACACAACTGAAAATAATACACATTTATGAATAAGCATAGTTTATTGTGATTTTATAGCAATTTCTAGATGCATTAATCCCTTTAAGTTGGCGCACATGATCTTATTAACCAAATTGTAATACCGCCTTCCAAATACAAACAATGCAGAAAAACACAAATTATGAATATATAATTAGATAATTAGTTATCGCCGGACAGAACATGTCTTAGTGAACGTGAACGTGCGAGAACGCGACAATGATTAATGACATCAAATAAAAATATTTGGCTTATTAAATTTTATTATTTTCTGTTTCACAGGAATAACATATAATGTGTACCTACATATTTTGTATTCGAAATGTTTGCAACATTCGTTTTTGATGTTAATCAATTGAATTTGAAAGTTGGAGAATTGTAGAGAGGTAATTTCTTCAAATTACGGTATTGATGACGCTCTATTATTATATAAACTCTCCCAGCTTCTGCAAGCACATTATCCATACATCGGATACTGCATAATTACTTGACTTTCAATTGGTCGTACACAAAACTGACATCTGTTGTACCGCACAGTGAGTAATTATGTGATGTAAATCAGTAAATAATGCTGACATATACTCACATTATTGAGTGACCTTTTTATAATACTCCATTTATTTTACACTCCACACCTATTATAAAATTACACCATATCAGTCGGCGTAGGTAATCATTCTTAACCTTATTCCTTGTTTGTAGATACATTCTATTTTCCAGAAGATATGATATTTTCTCTTTTCTAATCATGAAGAAGCAGCTTTATTACTGTATGCATTTCAGCTGAAATGTTCTTGGTTGTTGCTTTTGCACATTTTATTATTACATAAGCCTTATCCAAATTCTACAAGGGCCAATTATAAGGTAAAATAGAAGAGAATAAAAAATATATAAAAACTTAGAGAGCAGTATGGTGACTAAAGAGCATATCTTCCAAGTGGACGTTGTGTAACATTGTTTAGCTCAAAGTAATTCATTGAACCAATAAGTGGTTACAATTTTATGTCTCCATTACTTGGTTTTAGCAGAGTTATGGTGTAACATCTGAGGTTAACATCTCAACTGTCGGCATTCTCATTCCAAATCAAGTTTTTCTGTTAGAATGCTTATAAAAGTTCAAGAACCAATAATATCATCATTTCTACATAAAGTATTTTAAACACGACCAAAATACATTTTTTGGCGTGTCATAAATTTCTAACAGTAAAACGACACTGATAGAAAAAGCACCTTCTGAACACATGTCTTACATGTTCACTGTTTGAGTACTTTAATAAAGTTTTAGTAATTAATTACTTGGCTTGCACACTCTCCCTCACTTTCTGTGCCCTTTCATTTAGCAAAGCTGATAGAATAACAACCTGCTATGACTACATCTGAGGTTAACATCTCAACTGTCGGCATTTTCATCTCAGGTCAAATCTGAAAGAGGTTCCGACCTAACGATATACTTGCTTATCTATATTTGACAGATTTTAATTTAAACGGTCATTTTAAGTTGTGTGTCACTAACAAAATACATTTTTTGAAGTGACATGAAAACATTGACTTGTTACAAAAGCATTAGAGTTCCATCGGAAGTTTTCCAGCAGAAGGGCTTTTCAAAAAGCGGGAACTCTTTCTAATTTTAAAAATTGATTTGATAGTAAACCACTATTACGTTTCCTCAAGGCAGAAATTAAACTGTTTTGGTATCTCACTACAGCATACTAACACTACTAATGAGACTCTATTATAATTTAAACGCTCCTAAATGCATTCCATTCATAATATAACAGTACTCCAATGTCGAATCTAGTGCAATACATTAGAATAAACACATTATTTGCCGTAAATGCGAGAACGTACCGGTGCTACCTACATTACAATATTATATGTTTATGTTGGAGTAAACGACTTGATTTAATAAGCATAAAATATCTTCCATTTCTTGTTTCCGGTCTTTTCCGTGTCACTGTTCCTGTCGATGGTAAGTAGACAGCTAATTCCTGCAAGAACTGCTTGATTGATGTCCAACTGTTCGTCATCTATAATGTATGGACAGATTAAAATTAATTTCTAACATTTCTGACATTAATAAACCAACATTTTAAAACTAATCTCACGCAAGCTTACAGCAGATGTATTTTATAATCCAAACACACCTTAGCAGCTTCTTGGCCGAAGTAAACTTTTTTCCAATATGTACCTAATTAGCTCCAACGTAGGTACATTTGCCAAACTGAAAGAAATAGAAGTAGCTCTTAAATGTCCATCAAATCAGTATAATGGTAATGCAGATTAGCTTGTTTCCCCAATTGTAAGGAAAACTATAAAAACAAATAAAAATTGTTTGCGTTCTTTAGCAATTAAATGTCGAGCTAATATTACAAATTGCAATATTCACTTACCCCTTTAACTACAAAAAATGTTGATTTCTTCTTCTCCATCGTTCCTCTATTTCGTCAATGAGCACACCAGCTTTGCAGTTAAACGTGTTGTCTATTAGTATAACACCCCAATTAAAAATTAACTCCAAAATTAATTAAAACCCAAGAAATATTTTCCCCACGTTGTACTGGAAAGCTTACTTTCTAAGAGTATTACTTGCTTCAACATTTTCTGTTGTTCTACGACGCACTGCGGGAATGGCTTGGCTATCATCTGTAGGGGCTGCAATGTATAGCCTTTCAGCACATTTTGTACACTTTCTGTGTACAACGCTAAATTTGTTGATGGTTTATGTATCATAC
This sequence comes from Callyntrura sp. NNG-2020, assembly GCA_027744055.1. Taxonomy (NCBI): domain Eukaryota; kingdom Metazoa; phylum Arthropoda; class Collembola; order Entomobryomorpha; family Paronellidae; genus Callyntrura; species Callyntrura sp. NNG-2020. Next base: position 6,625 of record JAHZNE010003115.1, read on the forward strand.
AGACTGTGTGGGACAACCGTGTGGAAATGCACGCTACAGATACAATATGTATTTTTCTTCCCGAGCAAGTAGGTAGACAAATCTCATTTCTTTGTTTCATCCGTGAGCTTGTTTTTAGACAGTTGGAAATGTGATCTGTAGAGGCATCGAGATGGTTACATAAACGCATTGGTGGTCATGATGTTGACATGTTTCTTATAAATTGTATAATTACGAATTATAACTACTTAACTAGAAAATAATTCAATTTCTACGAACTTCATTATGATACCGCTTGTTGATGTAGCGTGACAACAAACATTTTAAAAAGTGTCATTACAAATCATCTTTGTAACTCTTTGCTCTCAGATAAAAAAAAGTGGGAATAAATATGAAATGTTAGGATAATATAATAATATAATTACGTCCTGCAAGGAAGGTACCAGTTCCACTTAATGAGTTCAAGTTTAAAGGGCTGGAGCGCACACGATCTCTCACTTAAGAATGATTTTAAGTTTGGAGTTGGAACGATGTTGAAAGTCTGTATGTTAATGAGATTTTAATGAGTTCATTTTTCCAGCTGTTGGGTTCACATTTATCTGTGCATATATGTGCTTATGCGGTTCCAAGGTCTGGGTAATTAATATTCACTGGCTTTAAAGGTTGAATAATATGACGTCTAACATGTGTTGTGACACATGTAGCATTACTGCCTTTTCCATTTTACAGTGCTCATTTTTCTAATTTTAGCAGGATGCTGTGGTGTCCAAAGGAAAGTAAAAGCATTTAAAAAAATTCTATTTTGGTTACATTCACACATAAATGTGTGATTTGCTTCTACTCTAACGGTTTACAGTTATATCACAACAATGAATAGGGAAGCCAGTATTAGCAGTCGAATTAGGGTGACAAAAAATGCCTACCAAGTTTTACGACATGCATTTCCCTCAAATCAACATAACCCAGCTGAAACTGCGGAATTAGCGTATGTGAAACGAGGGAAGGAGAAAACGTCTAGAGCTTCTTGGTATAACTTACGATTCTGCTCCAAAGTCCTAATGGTGTGTGCTGTGGCGATAGCCTTCATCTACGTTGTCCTTTCTCTGGAAGCGACTGCGGCCATATGGCGTGCATCGTCCTCCAAAAATTTAATGCTAACGCCGTACATTTACAAAGGAAATACTAGTGAAGCCCGAGTTTTGTCGAGAGTGGCGCTTTTCCCGGGTATTACCAGTTACAGCGGATTTTTGACGGTAGACGAAACCTGCCAATCGCATTTGTTCTTTTGGTTCTTCCCCGCTGCCGTGAGTAAACGTACTACTACGTAGAGAAATTTCCTGGATATTTTTTTTTCATTTAATCTGGGATTGTTGCAAAATAGTCAGGGGACCATACGGCACCCCTCATTTTATGGCATGGAGGAGGACCAGGTACTTCTGCCATGTTTGGGTTCCATGGGACTGGACCCATCACGTTGGACCCAGACGGAATAAACTGGGGCGAAAATAAATTTGCGTGGACAAATCACCGACACATGCTGTATCTAGACTCCCCTGTTGGAACTGGTAATTCAATTGAAAAAGGCTGGCGAAAGTCAACTGAACGTGAAAGCTTTATTTAAATGTGTTTCAGTCGAAGGTAATTGAAATGTATTACCCTCTTCCTAGGTTTTAGTTACACGGAAGTAGATGAAGCTCGTTGTTATGCTTCGACCAGTGATGACGTTGCAGATGCGGTTATAAATGCACTAAGGCAGTTTTATGAGTTGTTTCCGGAATATCAACAAAACGACTTATTTATTAGCACAACATCCTATGGAGGTATACTTGCAGTACACAACAGCATGGTTAACGTCATATCTAGACTTCTTATAAACCCATGTGTACCTAAGCCATTTTGCGTTTTTTACTTTCCAGGAAAATTTGCACCAGCTATCGCTTGGAGAATGCAAAATGATAACCAGCTTGACATTCAAAATGGGCTACCGAGGTCATCGTCCTTAAATTTGAAAGGAGTTATCTCCATGTCTGGTTTCAGGTACGTACCCAACAAACCATTAGACAAATTCTGTTAACAAATATAAAATGTCAAAGTATTTTAATGAAATATCTTATTATAAAAAAATAATTGCATTTAGTGATCCCATCCATCAAGTTGACTACGGTGAATTTTATTACGGTCTCGGCATCATCGACGACTATCAGCTGAAATACTTCTTATCTCAGGAGTCATTGGGCAAGTCGTACATGAGGACAAAACAATTTTACGATGCATATGAGGTACGCACATTTTCAATGTTTCTATAATTTTTCAGAGGAAAGCATGCTAATTATAACAGTATTTTAGGTGATCGATCCGCTAGTCATCGGTGGACCCGGTGGACCCTCTTACCTGAAGAATGTAACTGGGATAAACTATCCCTACAATTTTCAGGAAGATTTGTTGGAGCCACAAGCCGAAAAGCTCCTGCATAGATACGAAGTGTTCCTAAACCAAAAAAGTGTTCAAGAGGCGTTACACGTAGACATTTCTGCTATTGGACACCGCTTCAAATCAGGCAGTGATGTAGTTTACCTCAACCTTCTGAGAGATTTGTACAGATCTGTGAATCCTCTCATAGAGAGTGTCCTTGACTCAGGAACATGTCGATTTTTATTTACCTCGGGTCAACTGGATCTTATAGTACCGCATACAACAGTATCCAAATTTTTACATGAACTGAAGTGGGGCAGCGAACATACCTTCAGATCCATGGTCACGTCTCCGTTTTCATTGGAGCCGTCTTTCCAGTGGATACATAATAACAAGGTGGCAGGATATCAGAAGGTTGTGGGTAATTTGACGTACTTATTAATGAGGGACGCTGGTCATCATCCATTTATAGACCAACCTGAACGAACTTTAGACTTTATTTTACAGTTTACTAAACGTGACTATAACTATTTTTAATACATAAAATACCTTCCTTATTATATTGTAACGCATTGTAGTTTCAACGTGCTAATAAATCAGGACGTCATTGTTTTACTGTGTATTTTTTGCATAAACTACATAGGGGTATGCTTCTTGCTTTCTTTTTGCTTGTCTACCGTCCGTCCATCGTGTAGTCTCAGCTCTCATTATGGAAGCATCTTGTCGTACAACAAGAATTATGTACTGCTAGTTTTACTTATATTCACAGATCTAATTATTTATGTTGTAACAGCATTCCTGCATACTTAGAACCCGCAAAACATGTATGTAATATGTATGTCATTTGCTACAACCGACATTTTGAACTTGTATACTAATTCCGTAAAAATACAAACCCTACAGGGCCGAATTAAAAAGCTTATGTTAACCTTATCTTATTTAAACCAGAGCTGGCTTAACAGGAAGACCTAGAGTTGTCGTCTATATTACATTTATCCGAATAATATTTAACAAGTGTTTTCGTCAACTGATGCGTAATTGCTTATCAAATTTAATTAGAACACGAATTTTCTTGGAATAAATAAACTATTGTTAATATTACTAACAAAGAAATGTCGACTAGTATCTAGCCTGTGTGATGCTTATATTGGGACCTGCTGGTAGATATTGATACGACGAATTCAATGATACTAACATCAGCCCGGACTGAGCAGTTGTGTACGCGCCACAGGTCGTCTTTGAGGGAGTCTCCATACGATCCGGTTTGTGTAATACATTTTGGCATTTTTGTATAAAATGGCTTGAATACTTTTTCTTGCGCTCACCGGAACATTTTTTCGGCGGAGATGTCTACAAATATTTTTCAAGTTTCAAATCAGCGTTTATATGAGGTATTTGTGAAATGACTACATATAAAAACATCGAACACCGACCAGAGATGGTATTACCCGCGGGTTTCTAGCTAAAAACCCGTGGGTTGGGTTATAATGTGTTGTATGGGTAGAAATGGGTATTTTGGTTTTAATGGGCATATATGGGTTTAAACAGTGCTATATACGCGTTCATATATAGTCATAGAGATATTTAAAACCGCGCCAAATAACATCCAATTTGAATATACATTGTAATGCTCGTTAAAACCCACAGCCCATTAAAACCCAGCTTGTGAGACATTATCTGGGCACAATAAAACCCGGGTTATAATGGGTTGCCCAGATCCTTTATTTTGCCCACCTCCATCTCTGACACCGACAAAAGTTTGTGTCTTTGCTCCGGAGACCCATGTCATGGTCTAACGTGTCCAGCGTTGTGGTGTCCCGGGACTCACATAACCAGTGTCGTGGTTTACCGGAACCGCGTTTAAGCATTTTCTTGCTTAACGCCATATATTTATAGTTGGAAATTTGGAAAACATGCCCATCATCTGCCATAAACCGGATTCAAACCGTGTCATACAAAAAACGCCGAAATTTGTAACACAAACCGGATCGTATAAAGATTCCATTAAAGACGCCCTGTGGCGTGCACACAACTGCCCAGTGTGGGGTGATCTTAGCATCATTAAATTTGCCGTATCACAAACTACCAGCGGGTAACAAAATTAGCATTATAGAGGCAAGACACTAGACAACCTTTCCTTGTAAGTTACACTAAGAAACAATGAAACCTTAGTTTATAATTAATTTTTCATCATTTTTACACAATTATCCTTACCCGTTCGTTTTTTCATTATGACAGCAACTCTGACATCAATCGCGTTCCGTTGTCAATCGTTCGAGTAATAACCAACGATTTTATAAATTATATCGTACTATAAATGATTTTATAGTAATACATTACTGATTTAGTTGGATCTCTAAAGTAGTATAGAGTTGTAACATGATCTTAGTATTAGCCGGAACTATGTTTACTGAAACATGTAAAGCACAAGCCACTTTATGTTTTTCTTTTATATAGTTATAGGTGTAAAAAGATATTAAGTATGTGCGTGTACTTCCACATCATTATTTTTAATATTTAATAATTATTAATTTAATAATAATAAAATGCTAATCCGTTTTTAACGCGTCTCTTTGTGTATTCTCATTGAGTTATATACATAATTTATTCATTCACTTTCACATTTACAACTACAAGATATACTGGTATTTGTCTCATGGAGAAATTGGTCAGTTTAATCAAGTTTATTATTGCAAACCCCTCGCCAAGTCCGGATTGCGCCAACTACATTAAGAATCGATCGTCTTTCATCCATCGTCTTCCTGCATCAGTTAAAGGATCATTAGTTTGCGTCACATTTTCATAGGCAATTTTCTGCATTTGGTCAAAACGGAGTTATAAAAACTTGTAAAACAAGTAAATACATGTATGTAGTTAGTATTATTTTGTCTAGTATCTACATTGATACGTTACAACATGTATTCAGGGGCAATCAAAATACAGATAAAATTTACATAGCTGACTAGCTATTCGACAAGATCAAGGTAGTAAACAATATGACCCTGAAAGGGCATCACAGCAGTTGAAGTAGTCTTTCTGACCTTCCTACCTTTTCAGCATTTGTTTTCTAAATGAGTGGGTATGAAGTTTGTTGCATTGAAGTTTAAGGGAAAGGTAAACAGTAAACAGAATACGGGATTTCATTGTTCTTGATGATTTCACTTGATGTACAGAGCAGATTACAGGTAAAGCTGCATAATTGCGGAAGGGAACAATAGTGTATCCCAGTTTGTTGCCCCCACAAGAATAAAGGAAGCTCTCTTGTGTATTGCTCATTCAAGGGCACTAAATCCATCGGTCAAGGACTCTATTTTGCTTCCTTAGAACATATTCCTTTCGTACACATTTGAAGAAAGCTATCTAAAATGGTCATTGCAACAGACGAAACGAGTAACTGTGCAAGAAAACGCAAGGAGTGTAGTGCATGTACAATAAAATAAAACGGAACAATAAGGTTTACGGTATTTTTGTACAATCAAACAAACCATGTGAATAAGGGTGACGCGTATGATGACTCAATCAAAATTGTTACTAATAATGTAGACACTTCCTTTTAAACTGAATTCCTTCTCAGATCGACTTACTAGGGAAACTATCGTAGTGTAATCTGGAAATCAAAAAACGGCTAGTGAGGTTTTGCTAAGTTTTACGCTGATTACGAATCCACCTTCCCTTTTGTGTAAAACTGACAAATGTAACTGCATTGAAGTAATCACTATGCCGGAGTGCCGCACCAGTTCACGTAATCTGTTGGCACTCTTTCATGTGGTACCATACAAAATTAGCTGTTCAAATCATTCATCAATGGGTTTTTTAGAACGCACAGTAAGACGTAGAAATCTGTAATATTTGTCGTTTTTACTTGATTTTCATTCTTTGGAATGGCATAAGTGTAGCTACATTTATCTATTTTATTGGCTGACTGCGGCATAGAGATTACTTCCCTGCCGTTACATTTGTCAGTTTTACAAAATAGGAAAAGTGGATTCGTAATAGCGTAAAAACTGAATAAAACCTCATTTACCGTTTTTCAAACTAATTTGAGTAAGACTTTCAAATGGTACGTTAAATGCCTACCTTAAAAAACTTCCAAAATTTTAAATACTAAATGAATAATATTATTCATGATGTCTCAAGCCATCTCTGTCCGTGCTTTATTCCCCAAGGGATGACATCTTTGCATCTTTACTTCCGTATTCTTTCATACTTACGCTATTGTATGATTTCCCTTAACATTGTTTAAATGGGAAATGGTGTTTGTTTTAAGTAAATCGCCGATTACAAGGACGTGTGTTATACAAAGCCGTTATGTAATGCTACTGTAGGAAATGCTTACTGTTTTTGCCTAGGACTTTTTAGAGTTCTAGAGCAATCATATGATATGTATGCCTAAACTGTTATTTATGTAATTAAAAGGACCCCTCGTACCAATGGCACATTAAGTAGTTCCCCGGCAAGTAAGAAGTACAAATGGACCAGCTGAATGCTCTAGTTAAAAAAATAATTAGATATTTTTACAGAGAAACAAGTAATGCATTGAAATTGTAAGTACAATGTTTACGGTTGATGCTAGTAATGTAAGGTTACATTGGCACCGTACCGAATTTTTTTGACATGCATTTCTGTTTCGAATCCTTCCAGCGTCTTGTTTTTGCTTGACGTATCGTTCTAATAATACACGTTAGTACCCTGATTATTCCATAGCAATAGCTGATGCAGCTATTATTCCAGTACAACCACACAACATGACTTAATAGAAACGTTAAATACTGGAACTACGAAATGCAAACGGTGTAGGCACATCTGCAACTACAGTGCTCACATCAGTACATTTTAGAAAAAAATTAAAGCTTCTCTTTTTGAAATTGAGAAACTAAAGTTAGTTTTTCTAGTCTATATTACCAACGAAGGCTACCTACTGTTATTGTACGTAATTGGAAAAGTATCTAACATTGTCAAACCAGTGCCTCCAGTGAGCATGAATCTACTACAGTTATCACATATCTCATTTTTATTTACTACAAAATACTTGAACATTACATGTTTTTATCCATATGATTGAAAAAAGTTGTAAATGCGGTTTCGTGGTTATCTCGTATTTTGTCGTTACTGCACCCAAAAATAAGAGTAGACATGGGGCATTAGTTGCAATAAATATTTTCAATTACTTTAGGCTTGCACGCACTCTATTAGTATTTTTCGTAGTCATCATCTTGAACACAACTTTGTGAGTTACACTCCTCTCGTCCATTAATATCCACATAAAACGTACCCCGTGCGCTGTAACAATCAAAATTAAAACATTAAATATATACATTTGTATTACTTTGCCCTCACAAACTATTTAATTGATGGAGGATGGTTAAGGTTTCCATCAATGACTAATTTCAATCATATTTTAAAGTTCGTGTTTTCGTGATACGTGCTGTTGGAATATTAACAACTTAAAAATAACTTACGTGGGCGGTGTGGAATATCCAAATAAAACTTTGTTCGGACAAGTTACTTTGCACCAGTAGTCTGGCGTCGCGGGACACTTGCAGGCGTACACTTGCTTGTATATTGTTTTTATGTAGTAGATCCAGCATCTGTTGTGAGCACACCAACCTAGAAGGAACGCAAAAATGATAATAAAGTAATTTACAAGCATTAGCATGGTTAATTGATGTTGTTTCAGGAGTAATCTGGTTTCCCACATACCAGCAACGTTATCCTGCAGTGCGTCCGCACCTATTGCTAGGCAATCGTTTTGATTGGGACCACCACCGTTCTATATTAATTAAGAATTGCGTTTTACTAATTAAATAGAACTGATCAGATTGGCTTGAAAATGTTTTTATATTTCAGTGTTTCTGCACTACTGGATAAAAGTCAGCGTGGCCTATGTCCCCCTCGTACCCTGATTGTCCTTGATTTGTGTGAATGACATCAACAAATTTGGCATCCGTCCATTCTAGTTTAAGCGCCTTATTGGTTTGAGTTTGATAGAGTGGTCCAGCAGGATCCAAACCTTGCGTCAACAAGATATAAAAAATTAAACCTGTAACACTGGTACGTATAAAAGCGGTGAAGCGCTGCAAACACAAATGCGCGCTACGAAAAGGACCCCAACTTTTATCTTTTAATGGTCACAGTCATGAACGTACCAGAAATCCTCCCAATTGGGGCGGTCTCCCTCATATTCTGCCTAACTTCATAGCCTGTAGTACCGGCGATTTGAGCCCCCAAAGAGAACCCAATCAAGTGAACCTCGTTAGGGCTCTCCAAGTATTTTTCCGTTACGAGAAAATCGATAAGCTCCATAATTCTGTGACCCACTTTAGGAACGTTTTGAACAGCCCTTTGATAATGTGGATTTTGTGACATGTCATTCAGCGGAGCTGCTCCAAGATTGGATTGATTTTGGGGAGTGGATAACGCACCCCAGTCTACCACTATTATGTTGTACCACTTTCCCAAACCCGATTCCAGATATGCTATGAAAATAAATTACAAGAGAATGAAATGATTAACATATATCAGCTTATTTATGTTGGTGTTATCCTGTTTAAATGTTCGAGGGTTACCATTTTTAACGCGTTGAGAAAATCTGCAAGTGTAGTTATTTACAAAACCATGTATTAAAATAGCAAGTTTCTTTGACGACGAGTAATTCGACTCTGTTAGTGAGTAAAGCTCTCCAATACGAATTTCTTCTTTGTAAGTAACATTTCTGTAATGAAACAAAATTTTATAGCTGGAAAGTTCCTTGCGTGATTTCAAATTGTCATTACTTACTCCGGATTAGGGTACAGGTAAAATGCAACCAAGTTTGGGTCAGTTGACAGCAGGCCATCCTCGTCAGATTCTCCCTCCCCATTCCCGTTGGTAACATTTTCCATTGAGGATTCTAACGGTCGTTGACAAGAGGCGCGTACAAACACTCCCAACAAAACTAAAAGTGTTAAAATTTTCATGTTGCTACTATCCTGGGAATATCGGGAGAAACGACTTCGTGCCAGTGATGTTAAACAGCGGCCTTCCAATGTGGGCTTTTATCAATAGTATTGACATTATATACTCAAATGTGTTTGAAAAACTTTTTTCTGAAATCAATGTTGCTTACAGTTAACACAATAATAAAAACTCGGCTGATTCATTAAAACAGAAAGACAACAATTATCTAGTTTGAATAAAAGTAACAGAAAGGATTGTGTTTAGGTAGGATATAATTTGCAGGAACATGTTTTCATTGACTTGGAACATAGACCAACTTCTATGTTGGGTGGAACAAAAGAATTAAGAAGAATAACAATTGTTGAATGAGATTGGAATTGTTTTATGCGTACGAGTAATGATGAAACCTTGCGTATCATATATAACGTGCGTAGGTGCATTAGCACCTGGATGATTCCAAACATCTGTACAACAAACCTGGATGCATGAATAAATAATATTTGTGTATGTGAAAAATAAATTTATTTTACAAACGAGGAGTTTGTTGACATAATACATCGTATAGGTGTATATCCGTATCTGATATTATGGAGCAGTGCAAAACACAGATGAAAAGCTATATGTGTACGCATACAACATTGTTCATGAATCTTATATTGAATTACAAGATTTTTAAATATGCCATAAATGAATACGTGATGAATTAGCAAATGACTTCAAATTATGGAGACATTATCAAACACATTTTACATTTATAACATAGTTTATGGTGGTACATGGCGACAAAAAATTAGTAATTTTTATTGTTTTAATCTATAAATTCAATTTTTTACAATTGTATTACTATATAACCTTATGTATACTAGAAACAATTATGTTATCACAATTGTCAGTATTTCATTGATTTTAATTATACATTGTATTGTAGTTATCAGACAAGAATTATAAACAGAAAGTAGGTGTTCTTTAAAACCAGCAAAGAACTACAAAGTAGTACTTAATCAACACGTAGATAGAAGAGTGTAATTCATATTGTTAGTAACAGATCACTTTTCTTGTAAAATATAGCAACGTTTTTTCCATGAAACTTCACTTTATAACAAGTCTTGGAAGAAAAATATGAAACAGAACAGAAAGATTATGCAAATAATTTGTGGACTTCGATACGTCACAATCATGATAGCACCATCATTTCCGCATCTGGTTTAACTAAAGCATGTCAGTTTTCTCAATCTTTTCGTCAAGGGCATATTAATATTGAACGCAAATTTCCTGAACCCTTGTAGGCTCAAAATAGCACAAACCACATTATGTTTATATACAGATGGACGCATATCATGTCCCGAAATTCAAACAGGAATCACACAGATATCTGCATATGAGTTTTGTGAATTACAGCTATGTTCATCAGCTCAGGGTCTATTATTTTCACAAAAAAAAACAGACGATGTGTTGCCTAACATTGTTACCACTGAGAAAATTCTGGGGAAATTAGAAAGGGAAACTAAAAAGAGAGTATTACGTTCCACCCAACAATATAACAATATTTTTGCTCAATATGGACACTCTCATCCCATGACAACATATGATACTCCATCAACGGTGTATCAAAATACCACAGTTAGTATGTCATCTGATAAACAAATAGCAGGACAGGCTCAATATTTATATGAGATATTAAAAGAACAGACAACCATAGCTGTCACACTTTTGCATTACTAGTTTTGTAGAGGAGCACAATTGCAGTTAGAAATGATTCAGGCATTAGCAGAACAACAAATTCTTAGTTTAAAGGCTAGATCATTGTTAAGAAATAGGAAATATAGAGCAACTCTACAGTTCGATATTCTGTCAGTGTATGCATGTAACGAAATTTATGACTATATGTTTACACCTCAAGTTCTGACAGAAAACTGCACGAAATAGATACCTATCCAGTATTTTCATGCTAGGACTATTAAGACTGGGTGGCTCACAGGTTTTTCACATGAAATAATAGATGAACCGACGTATGAGAATTGTCCAGGCACCTAAAATATTTACAATCGGGGAAACTAGTATTATAATACAGAATAGATCTATAGAATTCAAATATTCCAGTTTTACCGTCACCATTTGCAGGAACGCCTGTAGAAAAGTTTCCTGATTTAACATGAAAACCTTCAGGATGTTATACGGTACAAGATATTAGTTTATTAGATACGGTTTTACAGCTCATGCGACAAATGAAAAATGTTACTCAAGTAGATAAAATCATTGAAGATGCAGGGAAAAATAAACCATTGACCGTTGCACAAACGAAAGTGCTAGAAACCATTGCAACCATAATCCCTAATCCATTCAAGTGTTGGATTATTTTAATCATTCCAACTTTGGCCATGATTATTTTGTACAATTGGGATTTATTTTGCTTATCGTTCCTATTATTTGAGTTATAAGAGGATTATTTACAAGATGCTGTTCTTGCTCTCGTAAGAAAGTTCAACCTTATGACATCGTTCCACTTAATGCCATCACAAATACTTCTTGTTGTCATTGTCATGTACAAAAGGCAAATAATGAGGTTGAGTCAGCCCCACCTCAAAATCCATACATGTTTTTCCGTCTACTAAAGACAAAGCTACTTCTACCACTAAATCTTTGGCTCCTTTATTACCTACGCATGAATCTGTTCCTCCTAGACCTGTTGCTTCCTATCCCTTTGCTGCATTACATGCTTTAAAGCGGGTTAACTAATTCGTTTTATGTTTTCAGATGAGCAGTGTACGGACCCCACCCACCTCCGTACATAGCTACGAATTATCCTACCCCAGAAGAACAAATAAAATGGTACACGAATACAATTGAAAAATTATTTCATTATTTGAAATTTGTTAGATTATTGAAGGACAATAAGAAGGAATTTAGGAATAACTCCGTTTTTCTAATACGGAGAAATAACAACAGTGATGGCAGAGGTGAGTGGATGATGGCAGCAACGGGCGAAAGGCAAAAAGATGATAAAATTTTAATTTGGTCATCCATCAACCCACACCGCGACCATAAGAAAATACGAGCAAACAAACAACGACGGGAAGAATGCGAACATCGCAATATGAGGTGCATGGAAAGGACGATTTTACCAGCTATAGTAACATTTCCACCACTAGATCCAGAAGATCAAGAAGGTTATTTGTCATTTCATCTACACCTGTTTGATGAAGAGACACATCCCATTCATCCCCAACCCCGACCTCATCATATACGTAAACCTGTAACACTTACACGAATTCTACAGAAACGTTTCCAACGACCTAATAATGACCCGTGCACGTTTATTTACCCAATTCAACTACACGCAGATCAACTGGTAATTTCATATGCGACATATCAAGCAGAGATAACGGCAGTAGCACAATTGCCAAAATTGGAGTACAAAGAAATCAACAGCAAGTCAGCCGACGAACTCTTTGGTCTCGACTCTACTCACGAAACCACTTTTTCTCCGGAGTCCCCTCCTATTTCTTTGGTACCTGTACCAGACGTACCTGTAATTATTCCCGATGAAGAGCAAGTGGGAAATAAAGAAGATCCAAGAGATCGGTACAAACATCTTCCTCAAGTAAAAATAAGGAAGAAACATCCAACCACAGTAGTATCGTCGAATTTACAGACGGTATCATTTGCACTTCAAAATAAAAGTTCAGTGAAAGTGCAGTATCCAGTTATTCCACAACCTAGTAAATCAGTTTGTGTGGAAGTTTCCTTTCCACAACATCCATCATGGTGGAAAAAACAGTTAACAGAGAAAACCAATTCTTCCGTACCTACATCTTCCGCAATATGTGTGAAAATTGCGGAAGAACAACAGCAGCTTATGGACAAGACGAAGCAGATAAAATAGAACTCTTAAGGCCAACTACTCCACCTCCAACAGAGTTCTTAAAGCCAGCAACTCCACCTCCTACACCTACAATTAACAAGAGTGAGGTGGTAATAAATACATCTCCACTACCACATTCAGTGAACGTAGGAAGTGAAACCATAACTTCACCCCTACTTCTCAGACCTGTAACACCAGGAAAAGAATCTTTATTTTTTAAGAATTTTTTCATCATTATTATTATTATTATTACGTGTCATCGGGCACTGACAAAGTGCACCATGACATTATAATGGTATGTAAATAGGTCATGTGGGGTATCAGAATGATCCCCGTAAAGTAATAAATAGAGTGGTATTTAGCAATTAGTGATGATGGAAAATTCCATCAGAATAAATAACACACAAGTTAATTATGGGAGAAAAAATCCATGATAAGTTTTTCTATTTACTTCAATAGAAAATATTTTGTCTTATATTAGGTGAGGTACGGGAAAAATTTGTTACCTACCCCAACACACGTACAGACATGCGTACTGTGTGTAAGTTGGGAAAAGAAAAGAGAAGGGTGGCCTGTATGTAGGTATGTCACTAGGTACATAGGAAGTGCGTAACGCATAAATCCTTACCTTCTCAATGTTGTTATATATATAAAATATATATATGCATGTTGAAATGGTAGAAAGCTACCAAAGTTAAAGTATGTATAAAGAAGAAACGTAGATTTCCCTCGAAACTACGAGCGTTGTTATAACAAAACTTGTTGTATCCCTTTTCTATACAACGGTCACATACCGCTTGACTCTTCCGTAAGTGGGAGAAGAAGAAAATGCACCCGCTGCATTTCACTGGCTAGCTCTCCCTCCTTGTTCGTCTCTGACC
>JAHZNE010003116.1:0-17152 GCA_027744055.1 Callyntrura sp. NNG-2020
AAGTTTAACACATAGATTGGGAATGGGCTTAGGCGAAAAATAAGTCTTGAATCGAAATTTGGGTGATTTTAGGCACGATTCGTTACTTTAGGATTTGGGACTAGGAAATGGGGCTTTTGCTAAAATATTTTCATATGCCCATATTTTGTATTAAACTGGGTGGGATTTTTTTAAAATTGCCTATGTCCTAAGTTTTGACTTAAGCCCCAGGTGCGCATTTCCCAATGAATTATCGATAACTACACTAAACAAGTGATACCTGCTAAAACAGATAATAGTATTTTCTTTCCTTCTTTCGAGTCCACAGCTTGTGTTGTAATCCGTAGTCTATCAAATAAACCCCATCAGACGTACCACGGGTTAATTTAACGAATTAGGTGAGATGTGTCTTTAGATCTTGGTGTTACATAGATTTGGAGATGCTCTATATATTTTTCATTATTTCAAAACATTTCATCATTATCATTGTTCCGTGCTTAAATTTTGTGACTATGGCTACCTTCGGCCAACCTTTGATTTCGCATGTGGCTTTGCATCTTTCATAATTCGTACAATTTCTGCTGCTGTTGTACTCTTTTACATGCATCAAAATATGGACCAGGTAATGTTACATTGATCTGATATTTCATTCGTTAGATAATGTCAATGGGTTTACCGTTTAGATGGTATGTGGTATGTATTGGTGTTTTTGCAAAGCTTCCATTATCGGCATTATTGAACAAGATGAATTCAATTATTCAACTTTCTTCACATTGACGTTTTAAGAGTGTAAAAATGTAGTTAGATATCTGTATTTTAAAAAATATCTTACGAGTGTTTTTATTAATTGTATACATATCATCTTACATGTTTTATATCCACAAGAATTATAATTTATTTTTCCGCTTGGATCGGGGAGAATATAATAGACTTCCTTAAAACATCTGGGAAACCGCTTGTACATGACAAAGAATCTGACTTGATGCCTTGTGAGTTATTTGCTTCATTCTCCAAAAATCATTTTCTGAATAATGTTCATCAAACCATAGACATGAACAGCATTGCAAACAGCATCAATTAATTGGTTCGTGGAGAAGAATCTTATCACTTGACTACACCGTTGAAACGTTTCAGCTCACAATTAATGAGCACCATGCTGACTATGAACTTCTTTATTTCCGGGAAAACTAAGCAAAGTTCAGTACTTTAGAAGGTTATGCATTTGTTTGAATATACGTGTCTAGAGTTAGACGTTGTTAAATAAACTCCAAAGCGGCATTGCTCCTGCTATAACGAAAGGGTAACATGTACGGAATTAATAAAACTTCTTTAAATTTCTTTACCCTTTTTAATATTTCTATCTAATCACATTTACTTACTATAATTAAAAAATGTAAATGCATTAAGACTTCCAGTAATGTTCTTTCAAGATATACATATCCAATTATAAAAATGTTTAAGCAACTTTATAACCAGTAGGTTTCGTAGTAACATGCTAACAAATGCATATGCATTATTATTACGTGGTTTAAAACAAAGGTATAATTGATGGAAATCTCACAGTGCATACTGAATCTATTCATCAAATTTGTTTACTACTTTTTACCTTTCAATTGTTTTTATATACTTCTAATATTCATGACAGTTATTGATACGGCTTTATAAAAGGGATAATAAGCAACTTGTAACCAACATTATTTTTTTCTGCCATTCATTCTTTAACACAAATTTTAACAAGCTTTCTCGCCAAATCATGCAAGCACAAACCGTAAGCAAAATTGAAGCCTAGTACATGCTCGTGACGTAATCTTATTTTAATAGTCATAAATTTATTCTTTCTAATCCAGGCATTCATTAACTTGAGCAACCTTTTTAATATCAAGCTACTTTTATTCTAAAACCCATAAATAACCTTGACTGTTACTTTCATAAAAGAATGTTAAATGAGCCCGCATACATTATTTCATTAATTTTACCAGGAAATTAAAAGGGTACAAAAAGAATTTTAAACATAATGTGCCATAAAATTTTTAAAAAATATTTCGTAATAAACCCGTCTTACGCTAAATATTTTTGAAGCGTTTAATTGAATGTGGGGATGTCAGACCAAACATCAGATGCTATACAAGAATTGATAATAATGTAAAAGCATGACGTCAACACAGAATACGTAATTAATACCTGAATTTAAAGTGAATCATGGTCAAATCAACATTTTTTCTTTCATCGTGAAAGTTGTAAAGATGAAGTAAAAACGTTGCAGAACTCTCCAGCACACACCAAAATGTAACCGTTTATTTTAAGGGAATTGTTTTAAAAGCAGTAGTATTATAAAAGACGGTGGGCAACAGTAATACTAGAATTTCTGCCAAATTGATATTTCGTTGAAAATTTTCAACAATAATGCCGCCGATATACATAATTTGAGATACTTACAGTATTGAGACAGTGTGTATAATTGTACATTTATAATGCATGCAGGACATGCTGGAAATAAATCATCAATCGCATTACGAAATGTGTACATATGTTTAATTTGATCACTTCAAACCTATAAATCGTATTAAAATTTCATGGAAAACGGTCATATCTGTACGTCGGAAGAGTCGACTATAGGGAGCTAGAACACAATTGACCTACTTTTACCTGCAAAAGATTTGTATATTTGTTGGAAGGCAAAAGTTGTTTTGGAACCGACAAGTGTAACGCATTTTGTAATGCAGTAATGCAAATGCATTTTTCTATCTACCATAAAAGCGTCAACTCCACGTCATTCTCTTTTTCTCCCACGTCTATATTACATGTAATAATTTTTACTTGACATATTTCTAGGGAGTCGTGCAGTGTACTGTGCAGTCGATCTTTATAACCAAAAACACATGTGTTGGGGTTATATTAAAGGTACCCCAAATAACCTTACTATTCCCTTTCGATAGCTCAAATTGTGCGTACGTCAACGCATCAGTTTTTAATAACTACTCTAACGTCCACGACAGGATGCCACATAAATAAAATTACTAACTATCGATCAAACACGATAACTACAGTAATTGACTTATCTGAAGTAGTTTATTAACGGTTTTAATGATAATTAACGATTTTTCTACCATTAAACCAAACTACGCTTGTTCACACTTTTTTTTCCTTTTTTTCTTACAACAAAAAAACTTACTACATAACAAAAAATTGCAAGATTTTACATTATTCCTTTTACTAAAAAATTTACGAATTTGCAACGCCATGCTTGTTCTTGGCTATAAGGCGGTGTATCGCCATCGCTACTGTGGGTGAGGGTTAATTTAAAAATACTAATCCAGGGTTTTCAATGAATGGGGATTTTCATATATGACCCAGAGAAGAAATGTAAAGGAGAAGACTGTAATAATTCTAATTACTGGATTCCGCAGCTGTGTGTTGGTATATATATCAACGTGCACTCCTAAATTACATACATACAAAGCACAGTGGCGTTTTACGATAACCTAATATTTTATTTGAAGTGTTCCTAGTCGAAAACTTCTACATACCAAATTTGTTGGAATTATAGCTTAATAAATTTGCTTTTCTATCCCTGGGACGAATTCGTGGACGTTGTTGTAAAACTAACGTCTTATTCGTACTTTCCGTAGTCAAAAGCCCCAAGTTTCATTAGAATTTTTAATTAAATTTGTAGTTTTACCACCAGGGGAAAGTATTTTGGGAGGTTGGGTTGTTATTCCTATACAACGGAGGCAAAAACTGCTTTATGCTTGTCTTGACCCACCCACCAATACATGAACCGAACCTCCCTGCCTGACGTATATGCACGGGGTTCGTGCGGCCTTCATGGCGCTTGATATGTACGGAGAATGAACGGACATCGAACGGACGCTGTAAATTCAATAAACAAAAAATATTATCAAAACTATCACACTATGCCGTATAAAAGCCGTTTTATTGAGACATACTGTACTGCAACGTCTTGTTGGGAAAAGAGAGATATTATTAAGAGATCTTATGGTGGAGCATATTGTAATGTATGAACTATCTCTTTTTTTAGAAACTACATTACTCTTATTAAATGAAAGAAAATCTATTAACTTTAGTAAACGAATTGTCCTTATGAACCCCCGTTTTATCTGCACAATTTCTAGCACAAATTGTTGTGATGTGAAACCACGAGTATTTTTTCAAAAACTCTAATACTAAATATATATGCATGACATATTTTATACAGCGGAAAGGATAACAGGTTAAACTCGCCAAGATTTTGTTAATTTAAAAAAAGATTTCAAAAATTGTTTATCCTTTCCATTTTCCATATTCCAGTTTGTAATGTGGGGTAACCTTTTTCAAACTTTCTACAAAACAGTGTTACAGTTATGTAAGAAATGGAGGAAATTTCTGTCAACCATTTGCTTTTTAGAAGACTTGTGTAAACTTGCTGGGAAAGTCAAACAGTTTTCATGCTTATTTTCCTTCTATAATGAAATTTCTCAAAGTGAAATCAAAAGCGATTCTGAGAAGTTATTTAAAAAGTTTTTTTAATCCCGTCTTTTGTTCTGTCGTTTTAAATTTCATAAGGAACCGTGTTTTATTTCCGTTGTTTGTTCCATATTAGTTTAAACTTAACTGGGATGTGAACGGAAAGGGAAAATGATAGCGCAACTGGTGTTGTGTTTCATAATTTTTGTTAAAATTTTAAAGATGGAAGCGTTATAAAGGTAAAAAATATATAATATTATTCTTCTTAAATCAGGTGATCAGAACGTTAAAACGCAAATTTAAGGTAGCAAAATTGCAAGTCCATTCAGCTTACAAGGATCTGCATCAAAGCATACATTTCTGGACAAAGTACAACTTTGAAACACGATATACTCGCTTTCAACCAAATACAAAATTTGCTCAGGGTCTCCTTCTACAACTTACCGACTTATATCCTGCCTTTACCGTTGACGCTCTGTTTACCCAGTTTAAGATGCGTAGTTGCATACTTATTTGTGAGTTTTTTGCAAGTAAGAGTAAACCTGCATTTTATACCTTAATACAAAAAGCTTTCTCCTAACAGCATATATGAGGAAACGCATAAAATATTCAACCAAAGTGTGCATGTTCTTTCTACAAAACCCTTTACATATTTATGGCAGAACTGTTCAAAAATACATTTTGCATCAAACGCATTACTGGATCGTTCTCCAGCAGGTTCATACTCCCCGGGGAAATGAACCACCGTAATACGCAGAGATGCTAGTCAAAAAACGGCAAAACTCTGCTGAAATGAAAGACCAGCTTCATATCCGTCAGAAGGTGCATTGAAAAATCGAACGAGATCTCTAAAGGGAAGTCAGTGTCTAGCAGACTCTCTCCTGGAACACATCTCTGCCAAAAAACGAAACTCAACATAACAGTAGCAAGAACCACAAGTACGACTTGGAGAAAGTTCAGTAGAGAAAGCGATAGGCAGTGCGTTGCAAGAGCTCTACTATAATAGTGGGGCGACTAGCTACGGTATAAATTGGACGACCTGACATTTATATTGCCAGTTACTGTAAACAATATTTTTCACGTTGTTACCTGTGATGGTGATCAAATTGTGGTATACAAGATGGAAATTTACCATTACGATTTGTGCCCCGGTTTGGGGTAATTTGAGCTTGACTTTATCATTGCATCTTGAATTGGAGTTTAGTTTCAGTTTTGCTTACTAAAACGCACTTATGTAATTGGAATTATATTACAAGCAAGCAGTAAGTGGACCCTGTTCGACAGTGAACCATTTTAATCCACTTTTGACATAACTCAGAGCCTGTGCCATGTTTGCTAACCACTCGACTTCATTCCCGCCCACGTCGGACACAAGTGTTCCATTCGATGAAGAGAATAGTGACAAGTGGCTTGATACAAGGTCACCAGATTACGTCCTGGGGAAAGTTAATGATTCCATGGGCGCAGACGAGTACGTCAGGACATCTCCGTTGGAAAATTGGTGGAATGTGTTTGACGAGCAGTACCTCCGACACAGCTTGACGTGGACGATCACGCTATTAATAGCGTACACCGTTATTCTCATTATAGGCGTCATTGGGAATTTCATGGTGATTCTAGTGGTTTTGCTAAGGCCGCAAATGAGAACGGTAACGAACATGTTTATTACGAATTTGGCGGTTGCTGATCTCTTTGTGGTGGTGTTTTGCGTGCCAGCAACGTTCATGGCGAATGTGTTTACACGTAAGCATTCTTTTTCCAGTTTTATGTAGAGCGCCCTAATTAAATATTGGAGTTTTATTAGACAGTTCTCGTTAACATTGTCAAACATTTTAATTACGAGGAGTGCTACAAGTCGGATTTTTTCAAATTTTATACAAGTTTACCATCAGTTACAACTTTTTGGGCTACCTTTAGTTCGACTTACATTTTTGTTTTATCCGAAATTCCTTTCAAAGATGTTTTGATGCTACGTTTTTAATGCGACTAACGGTGAAGATATTAATGGATCCTAAAAAATTAGGCCGAACGGCACGATAAAAATATGCAAATCTTCTGCATCCGCAACCAAAACTTTTTTAAATATTTTTTTCGTTCCGTTCGTCATATTTTTTTATATTCGTAAATATCGTCATCTGTACAGGTATCCAACAAGGAGCACTCCTTGTTAGTGATATACACAAAAAAGATTGGAGTTTTTAGTATAATTTCTACATAGCTCGTAGCAAGTGCACATTTTTTGTTATTTCCATAAAAAAAGACATTCTGTGAACGTGAACTTTTTTTATCATTCCCTTTTCAATTGCTTTCCTCTTTGCCTCCTATACAGTCAAAATTGGATACAAACAACTCATTTTCGACATTAAAAATTCTTTTGATGAACCTCTTTCATACCACCTGTCTAACAAAATGTTATCTTTCAATTCCGCTTGATTGATGCAGGTGCAAAGCCATATACCGCCCCATGGAACGATCTTGTGGACTCTCCAAATTCCAAGCGTTAGCCACGATTTGTCTCATCTGGATAATTGCTCTCTTTGTCACTCTCCCATGGGCTCTGATTTTTAACGTCATCACCTCTCCAAAAGACGGCCTCTCCTACTGCATCGAAACCTGGGAAAACAAGCGTCACGGCAAGATATACTTTCTCGTAGCCAACTTAATCTGCTGCTACTGCCTCCCTCTCCTCCTCATCTCCCTCTCGAACATAATCATTTGGTGTCACGTGTCCCATCGCAAGGTGCCCCAGGACTCGGCGTCAGTGGGCATCATTAAAAGAATGCACCGTCAAACTCGACACGGGGTCCGTCGCATGCTAGGGATTGTGACGCTCACCTTTCTTCTCAGTTGGCTGCCATTGTACATCCTTGTAACGAGAATAAAATTTTCCAGTCAGATTAGCGACACCGAAGCCAACATAATTTTGGACGTTTTGATGCCCCTCGCCCAGTGGTTGGGTAGCTGGAACAGTTGCATCAACCCGGTGCTCTACGCCTTTCTCAATATTAAATTTCGAGAAATGTTCAAAAGTCTGCTACCCCGTTGGCTTCCCTTCATTTGTGGAAACTCCCCGGGACCCCGAGGCAGTACCGCAGGTCGGGGTCCTCTCGCCAATGTGACCATCATCATTGGGGGCACTACCCGGGGTCCTAGCTACACCACGGTAATCACTGCGGGTAGTCCTGCCAGCAGCAGGGAGAACAGTCGCCATTTATTCCGGGGATCTCCCGGAAACCGCGGGTTTTATTCCTACAATAGATCTTGGAATAGACGCATGTTGGGGGAAGCCGAGTCTGAGACTGTAACTACAACAGTCCTTTTACCTACCCGGGCTCCTTGTAATACCCCGCTAACTGCTTTAGGTGAAGTCAATGGCAGGTGTGGGGGCTTTGCAGCAGGTAGATCAACGGTGTTGACGGCGACAAACTGTTACACAGCTACCGCCCGGGATAGTGTTACAAATTTGTAAATTAAAATGTCTCAGATTTAAAATAAGATGCAATAAAGAAATTTAAAATAAATTAGAATTGGTATGTGAAGTTACATTTTTAAAGGAAAAATTTCCTACCAACTTGGTACGAGCGTTATTCCCCACTCGCGCCTAACACGAGCATCCAATGCATTTTCGCATGCGATTTATATGGAAACCACGTGCAAGTAAGGTGGCATAAAAATGCATAAACCTAAACGCAGTAATAGACGGTTTCACGTTTTAAAAACGTCATTAGTTGCAAAAATCTGTGGGGAAATCCAGCTGCATCCTTTTTTGATTTCCCCAACGGATTGTGCTGGAAAGGGCTAGGCAGCATTTGACTGGGAAAATGGTACTTTGTTCAAGAGGACCCGGTTTCGTTTGAACTGCGAATTGGCTGAAGGGATATCACGACTGAATAACCTGTTTTGGAGAAGTTGTACGGTGCTGAACAGCAAGTGGTTTAGAACAACCCGCAGGACAACATTTATGCTTACACAGGGAAAATTGTCAGCGTCAATGGTATGTTTCGTCAATGTGCAATGGACGAACTTAAAGATGGAATGGAGCTCTGTTTTGGAAAGTCACATGTTTTTTCACGTGGATTTTATTCTTACAAATCCTGCCCATCACAATAAAACCAGTAGACGAACACATCGTCATTTTCGAATTTTGCGTTTGGCACTACCGTGTACCATACGCAGTCTTTCTTTTTATTGTAAAAGAAACCCCGTCAAATTCCCCAGGAACCTTGATGTAAATTGTTAATATGCAAGTGCGATGGCTTGCACCATTGCGCTGGCTTCTGGCATTAAGATTGCTTGAAACATGCCTGGCATATAGTGCAATATAGACTCTTATCGTCTCTAGACTCTAGAGTAATCCTTGCTTCTACATTGTGAAATACGTACACTGGAATTACCAATACTTTGTAAACTAAGAAAATGTAACGACATTTAGATTAGACTTCTTAGTTACAATAAACTCCATGTTAATCTTGTACAACACAAAATACATATACGCATTTGTATCTGCCAACGTATCTGTAATATAATATATATCAACGTAATCGCATTAACAATTGTTAACTATTCACAGGTTCCAACGCATGATTCAGAGGCAGGAGAAGCGCTCTACAGAACTTTTATGTGACACTAGTTTAAGCAAAGCTCGTAAAATGTGTAGATGCTGCTAGACGTAAGCGCAAAGATATAGTGGATCTCACTTTCGTGCCGGTTTCATGCCTAATCAAGCCAAAATTTGAGCAACGAAGCAAACTTGATGAAGTAACCTTCTGGGTACAGGGAGTTACAATAGGGTTAGCTCGATTACAACTGTCGTGTTATTTATATTGATGTATACAGAGATCACGTAATAAAATGGAGAATTATAAAGGAATATACGTACAAGGACATCCAATCCAATGTATTTTGAACGACAAAGTTTCTTGTTAGTTGTTGCTGGTACGACAAATAATTGTTTCGAATTTTTTGCAATTCTACTTGTATGTTACAAAAAGACAACACCTGTTCAAATATACCATTTTTAACTAACAATCGTTCGACAGTGTAGCGAGTTTCCCTTTATATTGCTAACATCCACTTACCAACATTTATGGATCTATTTTCACGAAGAAATCAAGCAAACAGTAAGTGACTGACCCGCACATAACAACTTGTGTGTGAGCAACCACAAAAAATATGTGGTTGTTTAAAAGTTGTTAATGTGTAGATAGGACAAAAGATAAATAGTGTGGAAACCTGGTAAAACTTTATATCTTCATATAATAGGTTCGTAATAAGTAAAGACATTATTACAGTTACAATATCCCTTCGGAGATGGTGTTGAAGGTTGATAGGAGCGGCAAACGCGGTTTCTAAAAGTTACCTATGAAATTAAGAAAACCACCTCAAAGCAGATCTGGAATGCTTTACCATTTGAAAATTAAGGACCAGCAGTACATTTGTATATTTCTATTTTTGCAGACTTTTTGTCTGATTGGCTAGAGCATTTCGCGCTAACATTAACAAGTGCAAATAATATACTTGAATGCAGTGAACATTTTTAAATTTTCGTAATTACTTTACAGCAATTGGAAGTTTACGTCATTCTAAAAGTTTTTTTTTCAATAGTAAATAGAATGAGCGCGCAGTAGTAACAAATTGTGCCTGGTCTATGATAGACTAAAAAATCAAAATTTTGAAACCATTTCATATGTTATGATTTTGAAAGCATAAGAAAACTCCCTCCACTAATTACGGATCCTTTACCTATGCAGCCAACCGCTAGAGTTTATGCTTCCAACAAAAACTGCAACGTTTCTGGGAATGGATGTTTGACGATGAGCAACTTCTGAAGGAGTGTGTTCCAATGTAAACCACATAACAGGTGCTAGGTTGCTTTGTATTTGTAGTTTTTATTTTGTGCAACCGTAAAAGTTTATCAAAGTTCTTCCAGGAAACTGTGACCAGCAGGATTATACCAGACAAAGAGAGGAGTTCTTGGATGAATTTTTAACAACCTAACACAAAATTCTTTTAAACCGCATGGTTGCCCCACTTTTTACATGTCACATGTTGATTGTTCATTTACGAGCATTATGTTGTTTTTCTATAAGCTTTTCATATTAATTATATACGTTTCCCATGTTAAATATTTGTTCATTCGTCGCTACCTTTTAAGACGTTAGAAGAAGAGAGACAATGAAACCAAACTTTCAAACCATTCGCGGTCGGTTTTTTCTGAACCTGCAGGTCTAAAGGATGTAAATATTTTCCACAATGCAGTATTGTATTTTGTTGCCTTTATTTGCGTGGTAACCCGCTTCAATGATTTACGTGTCTGGTCTTCCAGCAATAATGCGATAGCATCCCATACAGAGCAGTATATATACATGTCCACTGGTAACTCCAAATAACAACAACCAACCGTTTCAATACGTAAGGCACACAATTATACGACAAAAAGGTATTTTAAATAAACATTTTTTGTTAAATACTAATCGACTCTAATACTAGTCGGATTAAAAAAGTAATTGCTATAATTATATCATCGTGTTTTGTCTCCCAGAGCCATGAGGTAACATTTTATGTCACTACCACAGACATTACCAACCAATTGTCCAAAGCGGAGTTTGCGCCCCGTAGCTATTAACTGAACATTATTTTACTTTTGGGGACCTCTTAGTTTCATACGGGAAAATCAGACCCATTAAATGTTGGTGGTATGCTATAGTTAGAAGTAAGACATGTGTTTTCAACATACCAACTCATTTGAACATACTATAACTTTTACACCTAGTTGATCTTCCAACTTTTAATCCCTACACCTCAGGCATCTATATAATTCTGCAAATTTTACCTATGACACTTTCTGAGTATCAGTATCTACTGACACAAACACGGAAGAACTCATAATCGCATCAACTCCTACATTGGGGGTATACGTTTACAGTATTTAATAAATTTATTCGAGTGAACAATCACTCTCTAACTGTATGATTTAGAGTTTTACAATTTCTATTGAAGAACCACCGTTAAATAGGTGAGTCTCCATCAAACACACTTCCATAGAAAAACCTAAGCCACAGTGAAAGCATTATTGCAGTGATCTTTCCTCTTCAATTTATGCTGAGAAGGAGTGCTATACTGAAATTATATGCGGTGTTGTAAAAAGACCAAGGCCAATTCGAGTAAAAACCCTCAAATCCGTAATGAATAAATATGTTGGTCTCTTCATTTTTCAGGAAATATCACTCAATTCTTCTACTGATGTTGACATTTTAAATTGGTACGGTTGACGAAACAACCGCACCAATGTAAGCCGAACCATAAACCAAAATCAAACACATCCTTACATCCAAGGCTTTTTATTATCAACATGAACCGAAGGTTAGAAATGATAACGGTACGTGACAAAGTGTTGCATGGAGATTTAAGGAAACCAACGATTTTGATTATTGCCATTCGGTACAGCCTTGCAACTTTACTTGTGGTTTGAAAGCCTTTTATTTTCGCCCTTTTTAAATATTGCAAGAACTGTTGTACTGCCGGCGACTTTCGCTGTATTGAACCCTGAAAGTTTCTGAACTCACGTTTGTCCGACCGTGATAAAATTACCTTGCACTCCAGGATTGTACCTCTTCAACGACTTAACGTGACGTTGTAACATGCCGTTGCTACAGCTAAAAATATCAAAGAAAGCTGTTTTCTGCTAAACTATGCTCATTGTAGCCATTAATGTCTTAAACGGGAAGGTTATAAGCACGGGTGACGTTGTCAGAAATTTTAGGTGTTTTTGTTTAAATGAAGTTGCAATGATTTTTAGCATGTTAATATCATATTCTCGCTAATTTAGGAATACAGTAATTGTCGTTATTATATAATGTTGTTTCTTGGTGTTGGGTGCTGTACCCGGCTACTAGCTAGCCACCATGCCTTCGCCTAATGTTCCCTGGTTGTGCTTTATGATTCCTGTGCGCTACGGTGGGAATAAGAAGTAAGACTGTGAGATGTGTTAGTAGTTGGCTGGTAGTTTATTACTGGCTAAAAGCTACTCACAACAGTCAGTTTTAACATACTTTCATGATGCTAAGGAGTCACTGAAGGTGACTCCGCAATGCTAATATAACGTATATTCTATGGTTTTGGGTACCTTTGAGGGTAATGGACAAAGTCCATACCCTTACCTTTTACAATTATCGTGATATGCTTTTAAAAATACTAATATCATCATCGGTTAAAAAATGTCTGAAAGTCGATGGCAGCGTTCAACTACTTACATTACGGTTCACGGACTCCTCATTTATACGTAGGGAGAATGCTGGATCGTTTGATGATACTGCGTGGAATCCTTTACCGCTTCTGGTTCAAGTCGTCCATGTCCTGAAGGACGGTTTATTATTTAGCTAATTGAAACGGTGAATACTGGCGCAAGCACAAAAGTATATACGTGAACAAATATTATTAGTAAACAAAATTGCTTTGTTTAGTGAAGCGTATAATAATGCATAAGAGATTACATTATTGCCAGTAT
Source organism: Callyntrura sp. NNG-2020 (assembly GCA_027744055.1). Classification (NCBI taxonomy): domain Eukaryota; kingdom Metazoa; phylum Arthropoda; class Collembola; order Entomobryomorpha; family Paronellidae; genus Callyntrura; species Callyntrura sp. NNG-2020. The sequence goes on from JAHZNE010003116.1 coordinate 12,950, forward strand.
ATGTAAAGCAAGTCCGGTGCTCATTAAAACGATGGATTGTTACTGGAGTCAAACAAAGAAATAAGATTGAAAGCCAAGGAAACGTGTCTGTAGCATTACTACGGATTATATTATATATATGAAATGTTAGAGGAGGTGGCAAAGTATTTGTTTTAATCGTACCCTGTTAGAAAGTCAATACATAACTGTTCAGTAACATGGAATTACCTCTATGTTGTTTACCACATGTCGATAAAAAATTATGAAAGGAAATTAACCTGTAAATGACTTGTATGCCGTATTTATTACCCAATTGATATTACTATATATAATATCATGTACTATGAAACCGTATACATTTACACAAAGCAACAACATTTACAGTGTAGTATCACGACCAGTATTTACCGTGGCAAATATATATGATTTTACAATGACAACTTAGGATATTCACAAGGGACTTACAATTGATTATTTTGGGCTATAAATAGCACTTTGATGCCTAAATTAAACACATTCAAACAGGCATATCAACATTATTACAAGCTGTAATGGCGTTGTGATACGCAGGTAAATTTGGCAAGTGCTGTTGGAAAGCAATAACACGAGAACAAATATTGTAAGAAGCAAGTAAATCTATTTCATATTACATAACTGTTTTATCTTCCCTTGTAAGGAAAATATCAGCTTCCACGTTGATACACAAAATACAGCTTCATACAACATAATAATCATATGTGATATTTCTTGGAAAGTGCTTAATATGTAGCGTGTGTTTTTTCTTACCGTGTACGTCATCTCTTTGTATAACACTACTGATTCTGATGAAATTAAACGACAAGACAAAACATTGTACTTCTTTAATGTCAAAGTTATTTTACACGTTTATTCCACTTTCTTGGAAATGTACTGGTATATTGATGCCTTTATTATTTTCATCAATGCTAATATGATCTTTTGTAGCAGCATCTCATTATTAACAGAGAAATATATAACCTTGTGTCAGTGCCAACTGTTTTTATTACGAAAAAGGAGATATTTTACACGGTAACTGTAACAGTTAAGGACATGTGTTCACAGTCATTCCCAGGTGCTTCTAGTTCCATCTTTCAGTAATTTATTGTTGGTATACACAATTAATCATCGTATGAAATAGAGTTGATTTCTACGAAAACTCATTGATTTACAATTAACGCTAGACAACTTTGGCCATATGAAATTGTTCTTTGATCAAGTTGTCATTTAGAGAGCAATTCTATGAACCCGATAATTATAAGTTGGGTTTGATAGAAATACGCTAAATATAATACAGCTTCGTAGTGCCTTTGTACTACATAAAAAACAAAAGTATTTTTCCTGCAATTTATATTCTTGGCTAGGAGAATCATGTGTCTTGTAATTTTCAGTACAACATACTAATTGATTCAAATGAAACACCTTTTTCTTTAAAATATTTATTATCTTTGAACATGAGGCGGCAAGTGAACGAAATTGCAGAATTACATTAAAACGCAAGAAAAGTAATTATGTATTATTAATTTGAGTTCTCTTATCTGTTTTAATATTTTATTATCTACCGTATTCATGGACGACAGCAGCAAATAATTGGAATACACAAAAATACTCGGAAAAATGTATTTAGTACCATCAGAAAAGTCATTTTGTTGAATTGCTGGTTTGACTGAACAGCTTTCGTAATCCGATCGTAGGAAAGAAGCCTAGGTATACAAGAGTTTTTCCTCGTCTCCTGCTAAAAGTCATTAAATCGCATGAATGCCAAAATCCTCATGACGACATTCCCAATACTTAAGTTACGTGCACGGTCTGAAGTTTTCTCAAAGAAAAAACCTGTACAAAGCACGTCAACTTGTATAAATGTAATCTATATGCAACGGAAACAGCATTACGAAACTTCTTGAATGTAGGGATAAAAGTCAATGACGTCTCCACATTACGGTAATTTAATCCGTGCAGATTTATTTTATAGTGAATACCTGAACCCAATTCCCGTTCTCCTTTTACCAGAAAATAATTGCCGAAACATCATGCATGCTCACGTATATTGCGAATTTTTCTGGTAGCTACTTCCCGTCGCATAAAAAACGTAATACGGCTGTCGTATTATGATTACATTGCCTAATAGTAAAATAATCAATAAAATATATTGTTGTTCCAATGCCCGTAATAATACATGATACTCGAACGACCCTAGAAAACTAATATTTGCAAAATTATTCAATTTGTGATAAATATACTATGATGCAGGGTTTCTGTATAGTTTTCCCGAAGTTCCATTGCTATTCCCTTGCGGTAGTGTCATCATCTCTTATTCGCATTGCTTTGTGCTCAAGACGTAATTTCTAATGATATCATTCCATTAAAAAGGTTGGGTTTGGTCGGGGATTTTACCGTCTGTCAGCGTATGAACATATAACAGACCGAAATAAAAATAACTCATAGCCAATATTTACTTAAAGATGAACACATTTTTTTACTGATTTGGCAGAGTCGTAACAGTGATCGTAAATGGAATGCAAAACACACGTGATATTTATTATGGGAAAATTGCATGAAATGGAAATACTTTTTAAAGTTCATTTCTGCATAGATTATTGAAAATCAGAAAAAATGTTTCTCAACATTATATTTTGTTTGAAAGTTTTGTTAAGCGACGCAAAACTTCTACCGCTACGGTTGATCTTGTCTATTCCCGTAATGCGGTATACAATATCGCATGTTGGATCGACATTTATGATGTTTACAGGTTTACCCACACATCGTAGGTAAAATAAGATGATCATGTTTTGCAATGTTACACAACTCTCCGTTGCTCCTTTTATAATGTAGTGTATAAATTTGGAATAATTTGTCCATCTAATCCGACATTATCCATCAGCTCCCGTTTCTTCTCGGTGGTTTCATATAATGGATGCTTTATATATAATGTGTGCATTGTTTCTGCCAAGGATGCTATAGTTCTTAGTTAAAGATAGAATGAGCTCACCATTTATACATTCCAAATTTAACTTCAAAGTTTCACTATAACCAGTTTAGTTTACATTAAGTTTCAAATGGCCCCTTAACTATATGTTTTGGTATTAATCAATTCATTCTATTCTTCATAGTGAATGTAGTGTAGCTTTTGCAAAATAGCTTGTAGTCTTCAAGCCAACTACAATTTACAATGCAGGTCTGTTGCGCAAATCACAATCCATGGAAAAAATTGCAATCTACGAGATAGATTGTCTTAAACTTTGTGGCTTTACCGGTAGTAAGAACATTTTGAAAATTTAATAATCGTTTACCCGTCGTAATATGAAATACTCCGTTTTCCCTTTTAAACTCGCGAAAAAATCTTCAAAAGCAAGTTACGAAATGTCGCTTTGCCGTGAATTTTTTAATTTTTTATATTAAATTCACCTACAGCAATGTACATGTGGTTATTATAAGAATCCATATAACGTAATAATATATTTGGCAATCCCGACAAACAACAGTAGCAATTTGAGAGTGTGCAACGGATATTACTTTCAAATCAATAATTTACCAAACCATCTAACGTTAGTTTGTAATGTTATATAAGCACGTAAAACTTGTCCACATTTGAAAGCTGCACATCATGTTAATTTCCTAATTTCTTTTCCCAGACACGTTTGAAATATATTTTCTCCAGAGTTACCTGCACGACTTTAACTGTACGCCAAGTGGTAGAAGCCACGAATATGCTAACGCAAAATTTTGAATATTTAAAAAATACCCATTAAGTTAAAGTAACGCGTTTAATTTATACGACGTTACACAAAGTGATATGCACCTACTTGATTATATTCTGAAAGGAAACAGCTCTCCCTTTTATCGGTCAACGCCCTCTACGGATTATTGGAGCGTATCGTACAATCAGAATATTTTTGATAAAGCGGATGAAACACGAAGACGTTGCTTGTTGTTCGTATGGGGAAAGTGAAAAAGTAATTTTACGCTTGAAAAAATTCACCTTAATGATATGATATTGAAAGAAAATGATCTTCTCTTCTGCATGCATACAGATTTAGAGTATTTTGTCGCTGTATTTTGAAGAAAAATTGGACGATATTAAATTTATAGACTATTTATATCTAAAAAAAGAACTAATCCGTGACGGCAGTTTCAACAAGCACGTAGAATGCATACAGTTTAAACAGAATATGTACCAAGATAATTATTTCAACATTAATAACACTTTGT
>JAHZNE010003117.1:0-31190 GCA_027744055.1 Callyntrura sp. NNG-2020
GAGAATAGCTGTGAATCCGGGCACAGAGCGGTAGAAGTAGTGGTGGTGTTTGGTGGTGGCAGTGGGTGAGTGGTGATAGCCTACACGTTTTTGGTTTTGGTTGCGTGTGCGCCTTTACGTTTCTACAACCTACGTGCATTTATTATGACAAACAGCAAACTTTTAGTTTTGTCGACAGATCACCATCTATCTCGTAAAATGAAACTTTGCATGGTTTCCCAAACTATTGTTGCATTCACTTCTTTACTTATGCACTACTGGTGTCCTAGTCAACGTCACAAGTCGTAAAACTTTCATGGTCTGCGTTTTTTATTTGTTTTAATCACTCGTCTTTAGTTGGAATAGAGTGGAACAATGCAATAAATTGCCCTAATAATAACTGCTGCAGTGCAGCTACGCGCAAGCCTCCCGCCTTCCTACATTTTTTTGTCTGTTCAAAAAATGCATATACACTTGATATGATGACAGACCAGCGTGTTTTTGAAAAAAAGTATTTCTTGTCGCTTAACACCAACATTATCCCTGACTACTTACAATCGGGCTGGTACTGATGACAAAAATAAAAAAAGGCTTGCATGCAACAGAGCAATGAATGAAGTTTTTTATTCTTCAATTTTACTTTCAATGAATGAGTCTTTTATGTTGTGACAATAATAAGAGAACAAAATACGACTTGAAAAAATATCACTCGTTCTTTTATCACCACTAGCCTGGCTAGCAATTAGGACGCAGTGAATAATAAATTAGTGTGAGTATGAGTGGTATATGCAGAGTATATACAATAACGACTGCGTAACATGTGCACATCGAGATTTTTTTAGACATGTGTTTTGCTTTGGAGGAGCACATTTTTCTAAATAAATTACATATTGTTAGTAAAAAATGTAAGGCTGTTGATATTATTAGCACAGAAATGAAAAATGTTCCGATTCTAGGACACCGTTTTAATTTCGCCCATCTAATACCACACTATCCTGTGTCAATTATAAGTTGCCTTAGGAATTGCGCCCATAGATTTAAAAAAAATATGTATAAATGTATTGTTGTGCTATTCACCATCTCTGCCATTCAACTATTCAACTATGTAGCTCAAAGATAACAAGAAACACGCCGGTGTTTATATCTGCAGTAATATTTGAAATCATTGCTGGGGAGTATGTTTTTTAGTGCAGAGTAAAAGACCTTCTTTTATGCTTCACTGAGTTTTAATGGTTCATGCAAAACGTAGTTCATTCACGGTTGCATCTAGGTCAATCCCTTCTTTCCTCATGATTTGTCAAGGTGTGCCAACTGGTACGCTAAATCGTCTAAAAGTTCACACGTGACTTGTACATGATAAAATACTGATCTTGCACAAAAGTAACTCCAAGAAATAATGATTCACAAGTTATTTAAGTCATGTTTTCTATCAATCTTTTATATCCTTCGGTGGCGTTTTATATAGCACCCTGCACTCTTACTACTCTACATTCAGGGTATGCATGTTATTTCATTACTAAATGCATTGAACGCATTGCAGAATAAACTGCATCCATCCGAGAGAACATCATAAAAATTCAAGGTCCATAATGACTTTATTCTATCGAAGTGAATAGAACTATTCAAATTACCCAACTTGGCTATAGTGGCTCATTTCAAAGATTTTAAAATTGCCATTTAAAGAGTCATGCCATTTGTACCAAGTCCACAAAATAAAAATTTCAAAACAGAAAAAAAGAAGAAAAATACCGCTGTAATCTCCAATCCATTTTGCACATTCTTTGTTGTAATTACTTGTAGTTTTCCGTTACAGCCATTATTTATCATCATACATGCAATATTTAGTTGTAAAATGCTAATTTGATTTGTAAAATTTAAAAAAACTAAGAAAAAGAGGTTGTATATTAATATGTTTGGAGATACTTATCTGTAGACATTCCAGGTTGGTTGTGAGTTGTGAGAGCAGTACCTCCCCACCATAAACCCATCATCGATCAACATCACCACCGTTGTCGATTCTTTCAATCAACGGTCAGGATGCGCGGTCAAAAAGTTACAAATATGTGTAGTGATATAAATGGGCACACAGCTTAATAAGTTTTTTTTTCAAACAAAACATCTAAATAAATTGATGCTAAACAATATGAGGACGTGTGTACTCCTACCTCTACCCACTAACCTTCAGATTTCGGGTCCTAACTAGCAGGTAAAGTTAAGGAACTCTACAACGAAGTGGTTACAAAAGGCAGGGAGCAATGTATTATTGTGTCAGCATTGCGTGAGTATTTTTTGTTTGCGAAACTTCCTCAGCTCCACAGGGCGTGCTTGTCAATATTTCATGAAAATGGAAAAATTTTCTGCACAATAATGATAGAAGGAAGTAAACATCCACTACGACGACGATGACAATAATTGATAGCAACCGCATTCTCTCTAATTAACACGTCTCCTAAGTTTTCGTACGTCAGCACTGTAATAATTACAATTGATTGGGAGTAGGGACAAAGTTCGATTACTGGGTGACTCTCTAATTAAAGCATCACAATAGCAGACTTTCAAGTTTGGTGTGGTAGTAATTGAATGCTGGCGTTTTGTTGCTATAGCAACACAATAGGACTTAGTGATCATATGAGGAAATCGTCAAATATAGAGACGTGAGATTATCGTAAAAACAAATTTAAAACTTTGGCCTCTTCTGCAACACGTGGGGATCAATCAACGGGGGCATTATTTACGACTAGCTTAGTTACATGGTCCATATGCGATAATCTCGGTTACGCTAGTTTTGATAAAAATGTGCGTGACCCCTGAATTACCCCTGGGGCATGTTCTATGAATATTGATTATGTTTTGCAATTTCAAAAGGTAAAATCCAAAAAAACATTTTGACATGTTTATGATGATGGACACGTAAAGACAGACATACAAACACCATGTACAAGTATATGAACTTACAAGTAATGCCAAATACTACCATTACACTTATTATCTATCGAAAGTGTATAAAAGCTTAAGAAGTAGGAAATATGATTTTGATGTTGTCTGTGTGCCTACACGTGTACCGATGAAGTAGACTATATACGCGGAAAAGACTAAACGGATGGACCCCATATTTTGAGAAGACGGTATTTTACGAGACAGATGAATGCATGGTAGTGCACAATAAAATTAAGTTTTACGCTCCAATTAAATTTTAATGAAGGAAATTAAATTCAAAACTGTTAAAACTTCAGGAATGAGTTTTGTTTATTTTATTTATCGGCACACAAATACCACTCAAAATTTAGAAATCGGTATACAAAAACCCTAGGCTAATATCACTTGAGTTCAAAGTTGAGCCGTTAAGGCCAACACCCATGGGGTCACATAGAGGTTAGTTAAATTCTAAACAACGTTCATATACACTGTAATTTTAAGTTTCACCAAGTGTGACAAGAATTAATTAACACGTAGCAATTGTAATCTAAAATAAAGCACAACAACTAAAGCGCTTTAATTGTAATATCTGGAATTTTCGATAGTTATATTTCAGGGTTTACACCCTATTTTTAAGCAGATTTTTCCTCTAAACAGTTTACAACAGGATAGCCATATTTTTAGCAAGTATATTTGTTTGGATGGGTAAGTCGGGATTTTTTGTAAAACTAATTAGTCGGGAGCTTGTGAAAGAATTCCCACCTATGGGATAGTATTAGACGAAAGTAGGTAAATAATATAGTATTAAAATTACTCAAAGAGAAGAACAGCGTAGTTTTTGATGAGCGAGATTCTGCATATATTTCGGAGCTGCGTTAATTAACCAAAATACAGTACTAACAAAGTAAATTTCTCAATAAAATATGTATTTACTAAATATATATGTAAAAACATCAAAGTGACAACGACAACCAAAATACCTGAAAATAACTGAAAATGAATGCACGATACAAAGCAACTCCACATCGAGTTCCGAGCTCCTTACACTACTATCTCAAATCTAGGGCGAATCACACACGTCAAACGTAAAAAAGTACGTGTTATTTATTACAAAAACATGGCAGTCGTAATAATAAAATCCATGCAAATCTTAACGCACCATCTTGAAGACGTCATCTTCAGTGGCGATACTCAAAAATGCTTCCAACTGTTTTCGAAGTGCTTAGGTATGAATAACAATCATGAAAATATATTTTGCTGATATATTACAATCGACTATCGACACACATTTTTCTTTATTTCGCTATATTTAGTTGTAATATATCTATGAACCACTTTAACTGTTGGGTTCATTATACGTATAGTTGAAATATGCCGATTATTGACCGTTTAATATCAAACTGTCCATTCATGTCGCTATATTTATGCATTACACGTCGTTGTTGTTCTCTCATCATATTACATTTTTCAACCAAATAATACTTTTTCACTCTGCTACGACAGAGCATGTCTAATCTCTCTTGTTAATCTACAGCACGACCCGACCCGTCAACCAAATAGGAAGGAGTTGCATTCCTTTAAAAATAATAGGTAGCAACTTGTTACTTCCATCAAGTGATTAAACGCGGTAAGCTAGTAAAGCAACAACTTCAACGACACTCAATAATGCATTATTCATTGCCTTGCTAGAGTAACCCAAAATATGCTAGCGCATAGTGAGATGAGAATATAGCCCAAATAAATGCAGGATAAAATACGACATTACTGCTTGCAATACTCTGAACAATACCATAATTATCCAAGCTATTTCGGCAAAGGCTTAGTTACTTCAATTTTATTTAAAGCATTGTTAAAATTTAAATGCAAGAGCAGTAAAATTATCTGATTAAATACAACTAAAACTTTTTCATTAACAACGAATTCGAAATTTCGGCTTCAACTAAAGAAATGAGACAAAATTATATAAAAATTATTCACAAGTTGTATTGAATATATAAATTACATCTAACATAATTTAGGACAAATTAATGAGCAGTTACTTAATCTTCATTTCACAAATTAGATAATGCAGGATGGAATTTTAAAAAGAAATGACACAATACGACAGCAGACAGCATACTATTCAAATACTGCAGTCAAGGCCGTTATTAAATATGCAAATGAGAACTTCGTTGCTCTCTAGTTCGGTTTGTATGAATGAACGAATAAGTTTTAAAAAAACAATGAATTATAATTTACGCTCTTTCAAACTCCTATTAGGAATAAATATTCGCAATTACATTTCCTAATTATTTAAAATCGATTTCAATTCGATTTTCTTCAGTCATAATTACTTTACACCCTCTGTATAATCCTAAACGTAGTTTGTTTCATGTTAACATAATTTAATAATTACAATATTCGTTTGCACATTTTATATTTTAATGATATATTACGCATTCAAGCTTAACATCGGAATGATTGTACAAATGCATGCGTTGGTACACCCTATTTATTGCAATTCGACGAGTAATGAATTTGACATTTGTGAAATATTTGGCCTCGCGTTTGTATGTGGATTTAATGACGTGTACTAATTTTATAAATACACTTTTGTACGCAAGTCAATTAAGTTGAAAAAGTGGTACGGCTGAATTGGCACAGACACTTCAGCAGATATATGCAATTTCGGAAATATTTTCCGTCAAATTTTGCCATTACTGATGTTTATCACTTAAGGTCACATTCCAGTTACGATATAAAGTGAACGCATAAAGACGGATAACATGTTATAGGCACATATTTATTCCAATTCTGACACATATTTTGCTCGTGTATCATGGTTGTTAAACCTAAGACCTTCTAATTATCGTACAACTCAGAGCTGCATATGCATAAATCATTTTATTATTATTGGCAAGTTTTAAAATACACGTTACAAACGGCTAATTATATAAACTACACAATGCGAATTTGCAAGATTGCAAAACTTACAGTTGACCTACTATTATTTTTGTTGGCGAGGGCGAGTAATTTCATCAACATATAAGGTCATAAGTATTTCTAAATTACCACTGCCGGATACAAATGCAGGTAAATTACAATTCCCCGGCAAATACACCACCTGGATGCCTTAAAACACTGAAACGACGCGTGTTATTATTGTTATTATTATTGCGAAAGAAATGTTTCACAAAAGTATGCAAAATATGTGCAAATTATTATTATCCTCATCACCTTGTAAAATCACATTGGGCAAGGAAGCAGGCGGGGTGTCCAGGGAATAGAGATTAATCATAAAGGACCGACGAAGTGAATGTACGATGTGGCATAATACGACGAACTTGAGCTTCATATAAACCAACAATGATCATTTTAAGAAATGCTACAATTTTGAGGCAGCATATGGGATTTATTGAGTTTTTACTTGGGGAGTCCACTGACTTATACCTTGTGCGCCGTTTCACTGAGTGATGAGGTCCTTGGATAAGTTGACAAGTGCGTGTAAGAAAATAATGTGCGCATTATAAGTGTTTATAAGTGAATATATCTGGTCGTGCCATTAGATCTAATAAATTAGGCAGACACATAAGCTGACTTATTCAAAAATTTATTGGAAAATTCCTTGGCGTTTGGTTATTCTGATAATATCATCTCGAGGTAATATTATCAATGCGGCTACCATGTTCTATTGTTGTCGACTAGCTGTTGTAGTTGTGAACAGCCGTAACGATACATTTTCCACAAATTATGATTACACATTGCCATTGTACATTTTTTTACTTCCATTTTTTATTATAAATATGCATATATGAGCGACAAAATCATTAATTATATTTTGGTCAATAGCACTGTTCCCCAATGAAAGCTAAATGGACAAAAGGTAAAAACGTTCAATTTCCTCCTTTACAATGGGAACTATGAAACAAATATAAATAAGATGGAATGCGCACACTACTCTCTGGGTTACATGAACGCATCAACCAAGGAACTAAACCTGATTATTCTGATACAGAGACAACGAAAAAATCATGTCATGTCTCTTATCATAATCACGTTTACATTATGTATAAATAATAACCAGTAATAATACCTACCCCATTTGTTGTAAATGTTATCGTTGCGCGTCGCTTGTGTTGTTACAGGGTGGATCCTTACAGGTTACTGCTACACACACACACACACACACACACACACACACACTTTTATACGCGTTTCGCTTCCAATGATAATACCTAGAGAAAAGTCCTTCACGGTATTGTTTACTCAGCAAATACGACAGATCAGCAGGCTGTGTCCATGTCCATTGTTGGAAGCTGTGCAAGAGGCTCTCTGTTGGTGCTGAAAGACGGCTAGTACGATGTAAGTAATTTACAATTGAGAACTGAATTGAAAGATTGGGAGCCCTAATAATAAACACTAATGCGAAGAAAATCAGAAGCAAACAACAATGAAATAATAATAATAATATGATTCATTTTGTGCCTTCTTGATTGAATCATTCGGTCCCTGGCATTCACTTCTTCTCGCTTTTCAACGACCAATGCCAAAGATAAGAAATGTATAGCACTATCGCGTTTCAATTCGCTGACTGGATAGATCAGGATGCAAAGTTTTTTTTCCATTAATTACAGCAAACTTGAACTTGCGCTTGATTGAGCAAATTCGCAATGATCTGCATCATCATCATTTATATGCAGCAATGTTTTACTTCCTTTTCTGACAGTGCAATAATAATATTTTATAATGTCATCATCGTTCATGATACTTGGAATACCCCTTGTGGTAGTGGTCGTTATTGTGAGACGGTTGCAACGAGCAAGTGAGCGATTAAAGATAAAAACATCATTTTTCAATCACCCAGTCGATTGTGCACTCCCTTGGTCCAAGTTGTGAAGAAAAGTTGATGAATCACATATTTATGTGTAACGTGCTGGCTGGATTAACGTTTTGATTCTGTCAAAATGGCATGTGTGTGTGTGTATGAAATAATAAATAAGGAAGCGTGTCGTGAAAGGGGTGCTGGTGGTTGTAATTAGTGATGACGATGATGTCGATGACAATGCCGAATACGAAATATATCTGGGTTCATCACGCTAACGGTTTTCCAGTCATGGCGTGCCATAATAATTCTTTTTAAAATGTCCGCGGCATCGCCATTACAAAGGCCAGGCGAACTAATAACATGTGCATTCCATATGAACAAAGAGCTGACTCATTTTTTCCCATTAAAGCCAGTCTTGGTTTATGGTGAGATATGAATTGTCATTTTCCTCTTTCTTATTCTCCTGTCACGTCAAGGCAGACATGTGTACGTTTTATTCTCTTTTATAATATCCTATTAATATTGGTAACAGCATTGCTTTTTTCTTAAGTTTGATCTTCATCTATTTATTGGTTTCACCTGTCATGACAACAGAGCACTTTTATTTATGTAAAAAATGCATCAAAATACATATTTAGTGTCAGGAATGAATAGCAGGTATGTTAAACAGCGACGCCAAAATTGACATGAGTATGTCCCCATTAACCATTCATTTGACCACGTCTTTAGTACAAATGCACCTAAGTACATGGCATGCTTGGGGCATTGTGACACCGAACTTTTTATCTCTTGTGAAATTCATTAACAGTGGAAGGAGACAGAGCTGCTATTAAGTACAGCATAATACTTTAATTTAATGTATGCAGCCTAATTGGTATTATACTAATTACAACATGCTTGCTGTTGCTGAACTCTTGAAATAGACAAAGGAGGGCTCCGGACAAAAATGACTGGCTGTCTAGGCACAGGTAGACTCCATAATTGAATAGTAATAAAACAATAACGCATTTGCATGAGGCTCTCTCAAAAAAGTGTATGGTTTTGTAATAGGAGCTAAATACGACTTGTTTTCAATTTCCAAGTTGTAGCAGCTGCTTGTTGGCGTTGGCGGCTGATCACGCTGGGCCGCCAGTTGTATAAATTTATGGAGTTTTCTCCAAATTTTTTGGTGTTGGGTAGAAACAAAAAAGATCTCATTATTTGTCTTTTACCATTAGCTGCGTTGGTCTTTCACAACGGATTATTGTTTAGCCTGCAGTCATCACACAAAAATTTCCTACTATTTTACACTATGATAGTTAGGACGACTGTAATGTTTAGCTTATAATTAGCATAAGTAAACCGTAAATTTGTCATAATACCAGAAGACTATTACCATATTAAATTGGCAGAAATAAATTCTGGGGTTGTTAATGAGAGGAGAAGAAGGCTCAACTAGTGATTCAGCTGATTCCAATGTTGACACTGAAAAAATATATTTAATTGATTATTATGCGAATCGCGTCTATAATCATCTCTCTTAAGGCGGCAGAATGATTAGAGTGGTTGACTTGAAAGCAGCAAAAAGACAATAAAAATTGACTTATGGAGAGCCTTCACATGCCACTTTAGTCTATTAATTCTAGTATCTGGCATCGTACAAGTTCATAGGTACTCGCATAATGTATATTACCAAACGGATGTATTTAAATTTTTCGATAGATAATGAGGACGAACTTGGAATCCACGTAAAAACGAAAAATTTCTACCCCATTAATTCACCCTACCCATGTAAATTTAGTATCCAAATGTGTGGCAATTAAGAATGCATATTTCAGCACCACCACGGCGTCATTTATTTTATCATCAGCATCAACATCTCAGCCAAAAATACTCACAAGGACTTTTCTTCTACGTGTTGCTACATCGTTAAGGCTTGTATTTATTACACTCCTAAAGGAACTGGATAATAAGTGTCCATTTCGATTTCGTTAGACTAATTAAGCTGATCAATTACCCATTCAGTTTTCTGTTTTCAAGTAATTTGCTCAGAATAATATTCAATGTCAATGCCACAGCTTGTTATGCCGTATACACCGATGACAATGACCATCAGAAAAAAATGTGAGTGACTTAAGAAGAACTGTTGTATAATATATACAATTATAAACTGTAGCGCCATACCTACATATAATTACACTTGTATTTCTACACGGGGATATTTGAATAAACGCTGTTATGCAATGCAAATAGGCAGTAGCCGGTACAATTTAAAGGAGAACAATAAAAATTGATCACGTAAGGTACATATTATTATACTTATTAATCGATAATCCATCCATTGATTATGGGTTGCCATTGAACATTTCCTTGTATATATGACGAAAATTTAAAAATAATATAAACGCTCAAAGAAAATGACTGACATGGAGCCACTTTAAAGTGTTTGTTATTACGTCAGAAATGTATATGCTTGTCATATCTTAAAAAGTTGGCAATGAGTCTTCGCGGAACATGCTAACTACAATGAGGGGATATTTTTAACGAAAATCTCTTTTGTGTAAGTACTCGCTTGCAAATCACGACTGATTGAACAGGAAATGCGCGTAATTTCTGGTTTTACGTAACATGAAATAAACAAGAAAGCCCCTTTTATTAATACATTTCAGCTTATTTTCCATATTGTCCATGAATTAACAATCAGCACTGCTTCCAAGTCAGCAACCGTATAAAAAACAGTTTAATGTAGCAAGGGCGGAAATACATAACCATCCTCAACTGCGCAAGCTAGAGCGCAGAAAGTAGAAATGGTAAACGTTTCTCGAGCGGTCAAAGGAATATGATTGATTTGTTCTCTAATTGTAATTGTAAAATGTCACTTTTATTGGTTGCCCCGCTAACTACGTGGATCTGAACTAGAAATGAAGCGAAAATTTATATTTAATGGTTCATCATTTGTCTCGACGGCCCTATCATTACGCACATGTTACATCAACTTCTGCTGATCAGAAGAGCGATACGCTTAAACGGACAAATCAATCTCACGTACACAATCCTTAATGAACTGGTTGAATAACGAAGACGAACGGATAAAAAAATAGGTGTTTGCATAACATTAGATGAAGTTTGTACCTTACACTAGGTAGCGACGCTCCTTTGCTATGCACTTTTCTAGGGCTCATTACGGTGTACGGATGTGATTGTGGTTCCTACACACTCCACATACGAACTAAACATATCCCTTTCTTTTTTCCGCATCTGAATGAAAAAAAAACATTCAAATATTCAAGGACATTTTTTACCATCGCCCGATTAATTATGAAAAACAGTCTGGTCAAGGTAAGGTTCATATTCTTACCTTTTAGCGGTATTGGTAAGAGGAAAATGTAGGTATGTGCGTGCGCATAACGCCAAGCGGTACATTCCACGATTCCACAAAGGTGGCTCATTTACATTTCACATCTCTGCTAAAACAGTCATAATCAGTCAAGTGCGGATGGATATTGGTATAAGAGTGAACCTGGTTATATATACATTCCCTGGCATATTGTGTTCTCCTCGTGCATGCTTACATTTGGGCAAAAACTATTTTCTTCTTGTCACCAATTCACTATTTTACACTTTTAAAGGAATTTCGTTTTCAGTCATTTTTCAATAACTTATTGTTTCTCACAACATGTTCTGAAAGGGATGACCAATGCATGTCGCTTAAGTTCTCGTTGGGACAATAGAAAGTTTGGGGTATTGTATATTTAATCATTTCATGCGCGAATTAAATCCCAAAATCCTTACGCCGTTCATGCATACCCTTGATAGTTCGTTTTTTACTGCTTAAAATTGCACTCGGCTACCTAACAGCACACCAGTCTAATATATGCGTGCTGTATCATCATCACCACATCAAGCTTTTTTTTGCACATGCGTCGTCGTAGTAGTTTACGTACGACATTGTGTATTATGTAAGTACACAAGTTATTTTAAACAGTAAACAGTTTTTGATCAAAGTCTATTGTTGTATAAAACGGCCATTTTCAAAGAAGGTCATTTCACTCTTGAAAATAAAGGGAAAGGAAGTAAAGCCTGTGTGAGAGGACAGGTGGTGGATGCGGTAGCTTATCTGGCATCCCAAAGTCTTTTAAAATAAAAGTGAATGAATTTGCGACCGGTTTTATTGAAAAAATCAAAGTCGCTATTGGAGATTAAGCGACTCCTTCTATTTTTACCACAAGTGCTGACAAGACGACATGACAGAAGTGGAGCAAGAGAGCAACTACAATACTGAAGCGTCCGTCGTCATTGTTTTCAGCCGCAACTTGCATCCCAACTTGGCTAAGGCTAAAACTTCACAGCTGCAGTGTGTGTTGACAGGAAAGAACACACAAGATGCATGAATGAATCAATTTTGTATTGTTCGTGGGTAGTAATATTTTTTGTTAGAGTTCCGAAAATTAAAATTTGTAAAGCAGCTGTAAACCTGCAACGGCTGCGACCGTTCGCTGAAATCAGCATTAGCATACAGGGAGTAATTAACGGTCCATATAAAAATTGTAAATATCCTGGTCTATACTAGGTACACAAAATAAATAGTCGATACAACTTATTATTTACCTCGAACACAACAAAACAAACATGCCGACACTGATGCATGATGACATGTTTAAATTGGATTTCGATTTCGGGAATTCTGTTACCCTCCACTTGCACTTACAGTGCAGGTACGTAGACCCCCAGTAGCTGGTCAATAATCGACCTATCAGCTAATTCTGAAGCTCCGAGGGTTAGTATGCTCCAATGGTTTTAAAGTTTATAACATTAAGAAACAATCGAACTACTGAACGACCGATCATTCGTAAGTATTCGAAGTAAGCTTCCCTCTGATATTACTAGACCGACGGACAAACAAATTAGATTTAAATGAATTTGAACGGCCTTTCGGTGACATAAAACGGAAGGTTAGAGAAAACCTATCTACAAAAATTGACTACCCAGTCACAACATCGCAACAGGATACAAAAAATACCACATGTTTCTAGCATGTGCGTAGAATGCAAAATAACCTGTGTGCGTGTAAGTGCTTATGCTGCTAGTTAGTTATTTTAGTTACCTCGTTCAACAATGGGAACCTTAAAGTTGGGACTTGGGAGAGATGACGCAGACAATTCATCATCAAATCCAAGATCACTGCAAAAACACAAGCTTCAAACAGATCACTGTCAAGTCAACAGAAATTTGGTTCAACACTACCCCTATTTTTACCGCCGTTGACAGTAATACCAGGAGACGACTTGTACGTACCTGCAAGTTCATCGACAGTTACACGATGCCTGATGACGTCGTTGATTAACTATTATGGTGTTTGATCTTGATTAGAAACAGGAATTCGGAAGATGGGATGTCGACTGCGTGTATTATCACTCACTAAACGTTCCCCTTCCGGCCATGCCTCTCTTGTGGAACGGTCCTCTCGCGTTATAGGCCCTTTCATAATAGGAATGAACTTGTATGGCCGTCTCTATAACGGTATACGTAGGATATTACGAAAATGACAAGACCCAATTACTATCAATGAAATGTTATGCCTCCAAGAAGAAAGTAATTTTAATCAGCGAGGAGAGATGACCCTGATGACAAGCTACTATAATGAAATATTAAAAGGTGGTTATTGTATAGTCATACGAATCGCAAATGATAAGATAATATACGCATAATAGGATTGAGATTGAGAATTGAGAATCCCAATGATGATGATGACGATGATGATGAATGATGTATTACAAATCATTGATACTCTTTTGCCTTCCGGCACAGGCCGGCAAAATGAATATACACACAGAAACAAATACACATGAACGTCAATAGACGATTAATTTTTGTCAGCAAAAAACGCAAATGTTTACACGTTTACCAATTGTAGAGGTGATAATACAAGTAATTTATTGTAAAACAAAAATACATGACAGCGCGTGACAAGTTTATCATTAAATCTGTTGTTGCTGAAAAAAGCTCCTCCATATTATTCGATTACGCTCATGAACTACAATGTAGGTACGCGAGTATTATTAACGAGAAATAACCTGGTACTGATATTACTATTATTCCATTTAATTTAATTTCTAGATTTAATCTTTTTATCAATTCTTTTAGGGATAACCGGTATATATGCACGCCTTGATCACAATGTTTATACTTGGTTCGTTTATTCCTTGAGCTTCCGGAGGAAATGTGGCTAAATGGATAGGTATATTATACATCATTTTCATCATCGTCATCATCATCAGAGATGCACTTTCTCACAAGGAGGTAGAAAAACGTTACAAAATCAAATCATTGTGTAGAATGTACTTGTCGATCGATCATATTTCCAAAATGGCATTGTCATTACAATGTCACGTAATTTAGCTTGGTAAGTAGCTATTATTAACATGAATGAATGCACCAGTTTCTTATTAGTGGGCTGTTGGTATGAATTGCAGGGCAATTTTTGGACACATTAAAATCTTTATTGTGACATTGGACTGCTTGCAGGATAAATTAGGTATGTAATGTCATCGAGTGCCTGACTTGCACTTATGATGATTTGAGAACTTTGATAGATTGTTGACAAATTTTCATTTTCGAGGTTTCATTTGCCAAATAAATTTCATTTTTAATATTACTGTTATTATTGTTGTTAGTATTATTAGTACTTATTAGGCTTAACAATAGTAAATAGAGACAAGCTCGCATGTGTGTGTGTGTGTGTGTGTACCTCTCTGCCTCCCATACTCCCATCTTCGCTGAGTGCGACCTTTATTCCAAGAGAGATTTATTTACCTTGACCATTCCTTTGATTGGGATTTGAGTGCTCATGTACGCTTAACTACAATATAGTATTACATTACACTCTGAACAAAGCTGTAATACAGTAATACAACACTAATAAAATAAAGTGTGAATATCCAGTGTGCAGAGCAGTAACGTAATAATGAGCAGAGCGTTTGATGATGGGCAGAAAACAATGGGGTTTCATTTATTGTTGTGGTAGCCTAAACAACAATGAGCACTCCACTCTGATGATGTATTGCTCTTTAATTATTATCAAGTTTTTGCTGTTCTACAATTTCTTTATTTCAATGAAGATGTTACAAGCAAAATCGTAAAAAATGATGATTTTGTTTGAAGCTGTTTGACCGCAGGATCATCAAGTAGCTGCCACAAACTTATATATGTGTCTTTGTAATAATAATAATAATCTTTACACTACACCTAATCAGGCGCAACGATGTGTGTTTTGTCGAATGAAAGTATTTTTTTACTATTTCGCTGTAGGATGTTAATACAAAAAAGGCTGCCTTCAATGATATTGTCAGGTATATGTGAAAAAATTAAATTCATGCTGCATTCGACTTTAACCGTTGATGTTGAATTGTTTTTAAATTTTTTATGTAGTTGCAGTATTTTACTTTTTTATTTATTTCACAGGAACCGTTGTGCCGTTTGTAAGGTTGTACCACCACTGTTACATAATGCATACATAATATAGGCACGGCTAATCATTTTTTACACATTTTTTCTAATGTTTCTACAGTATCAATAAAAGGCAGCAGATGCCTGCTGGCTGTTGGAAATTATTTTCGTAAAATTATTGTAGGACAGTGACTAGTGAGTGGTTAGATAACGTGCCCGTCTCCTGTGTTCCTCATCATCGACGAGGAATTAAGTTCAAAGACGCTGATTAATAAGAGGTTATAGTCGATGATGACATGACATGACACGACATTGTCAAGATCAAGTGACGAATAAGCAAATCATTACGCTAAAGCTACTCGAATGTATGGTGTGCGTAGGTATAGTGAAGCGGTTTGACGATCGTGTAACCATTTTTTTCTGTACTGTACTTTCATAAAAAAAACAAAAAGGAACGTCAATAATACATGCATAAAAAATGAATTAACGATCAATAGAAATAGCTCGTGTGTGTATATAAATATAGAAGACACCTGCCTGCCACCTTACTAATTTCAAAAAGTTACATATAACGACAACTGTGGAAGTGCGTAGTCAATCACAAAAATATTTTGGTGATTGCAAATGGGTAAAATGAGTCCATTTGTTTGGCTATTCCTCTTTCCCCTTTGCAGGCACAATCATCCACCGTAATGTAATGGCTGTTACTATAATTACTATTACTTTATAATTCTATTTCACTGTCATTTTAGCGCGCTCAGCTCTTTGATAAAAAAAAATGGTGCTCAATAAAGTCATGGTCATTTTTTCGTACGTTGGTATCAGAGGCACACACGAGTTCCCTCTTAATATTGGCTATGCTCGAGTGCACATTATCGGCTTGTGCTTCTCGAATATCTCCGCTCAGCAAAAACAATTTGTCGGATGGGATGGGATATATCGAAAGCGTGCACAAAGACTTATTAATAAAAATATCTCCTCGTTCTACATTGTCATCAGTGACGGAATTATTTATTAAAAGTAACATTAATAATGACGCTGACGATGCTTCTGTTACTGATGAAGATGATGAAAATAAAATAAACTGAATACCTGCGACGACACGGACACGAACGGATCAAACAAGCACACGCATTGTGAGCCACAAATCAGCGTGACATTGCAGGGCACCCTATTTATTGACATAGAGAGAAAAAAATGAACATATCCCGCGGTATGAATGCTGTTGTGGTGTGCACTGTTGCACACACAGTGAAATATACGACGAACTAATCATATACTTAAGAGAACACGATGTCATGCAGTTTTGTTACCCTTTATGTGACCCTGAGAGTCATTTGAATACGAGCAAAAAACAAAACTCCCGTTCATTTTATGTGCATGAGTGCAAACCTGTAAAATAAATAATGAATATAAAGGACCGCGGCAGATAACGATAAAGGGGTAGTTTCTCGAAGGAAACACTAATTATTATCACTTTCATTTTTAAATCGTTTGCTTTGATTTAATTTTTCGGCTCTGAAAGTCCGTCTTCTTGACTCTGGCCTATTACTTGGGAGATAATGAGTATGATACGTAATATATTACCGAAGTATAAATTATGTTCTTGAATGGCGAATAGGCACATTCCTTCGAAGTGAATGAAACTGCAAAACAACGCTCTGTGTATATAGATATGTGGAGGAGAGAGACGTTGCCTTGTGGATATAAGAATAAGAATGTGAACAAACATTGACAAGTGACGGGTGCCTACTTAAACTTTACAAATTATGATTGCAACTATTACACCTTCAGACATTATGCGTAAACCAATTAGGGAATACTTGTGGAATCAGTAATTATTTCCAAATCTCATCCCGATACCTATTTCGTTTCTGATGATGATGATGATGATAATGATGATAAACAGAACAATGACCACATCGTGAATTTCTTATTAGGGTAAGAATGAGTCAAGGTGTAAGGTTCTTCTCCTGCTGATTTTTACACTAAATACAGATACACGCTACGAATGCTGCGGTGATGATGAGTTTCTTACAAGGCAAATTGGTAAAAATAAACAAACAGTAAATAACTTCATTTGTTTTGCTCTGATCAGAATAAATAGACGTACCTACCTATTATTATAATTGGTATTATGGTTCCGTAAGGCAACCCACCTTTTGTAATTGTACCTTTTACAAGCCAATATCATAATCATAATCATCTCTTCTACCAAGCACACAGCTGTAGCCAAGGATATGAACCAACGCAGAACACAGAGATCTAGATAGCTTAATCGACCACTGCACTGCGACGTGAGAGAGAACTTTCATCGAAATCCAACGAAATTGCTACAAACATCACGTAAATTTCAATCTACGCATTTTTTGAAGCAGGAAGAAATCAAAAATAAGTTTTTAAGCAGAAATTTGAGTTTTACACTGGAGATCTCCTTGGATTGGGGTTGGAGTCGATCTTCGTTAGAGTTAGTCATGTCTCGAAAGTCGAAAGATTGCGCATCAACATTGCAGTGCTAATTAGCATTCGATATTGAAATACCTACATGAAAATTAGTTGGACCCATGAATTGAATTCCTGTGAAATAATCTGATGATGGTGCAGACGACGTATTGAACTTGGAAGCATTTTACGTCCAATGAAGTTATTAAGCAGCTAAATGGAGGGTCCCTTATTAGAAAAAGTACCTTAGCACACTATTTATCATTGACAGCTTGTGTACTGTATAGTACTTAGCATCACTTTATCATGATCGTGACAGGTAGAAGAAATGATAAATAGCTTGACGCTAAAGTGCGAAAGTATTGGAATCTTTGCTCAATTATGATTATGGTCCACCAACAAAGGTGAAGTTCATTAGGAATCATTAGAAGTAATTATAAATTTATTACAGGATATTTACTAGCTATATCTATCAATTTGACATATGAAACAATACATTTTAAACTGCTTTTGTTTCTGCAATGCACACAGTTCCCTGCAGATTGTCAATACATGTCTAATTTCCGTTACTATATTTCCACATGTAAACTTATCTGATTTAAGAAAAATAATATTTTTTTTCTTACAGAAAAAATGTTTTGATTTGTACACGACATACAGTCAACAGTACTGGTCATGCCTAATGGGTGCACAAAGTCCATTGTGAGATTGTGACAATCTGACTGCTTCTGTTGTGCTGTGACATTGCTTTGCTGGCAGTAGGACACTTGACGTTACTTTGTGACGCTAAGCCAGAACTACACAATATTTAATTAAAACGTTTTCTTTATCATTGTCATTTCAATAAATTCAATGACCATTTTAATACAAACCAATTGACCTTTCTCTTCCACGTTATAATGGCTGTAATTTAAAACACATAGAAATTCCACACCAATAAACGACCAGTGTCATCATCATCATTATTATCATCATCATCATGTGCCACGCAGCATCAAATTACCTAGACTAAAAATAAGCATCCACCCACCCACAAATTTTCTCATCCTTCCATAACACATATGTAGCTATATAACGAACCGTAAACAAATCATTAAGGAAACCAGTCACCTCACGACAATACTACTGTTGTGTGCCATGTGCACACACGTACTTTTGTAGCCTCTAAGCCTTACCTTAAGTTCTCACATTGAATTAACCGTTTTCAAAGTTCAGGTGAGCAGTAGTAGTGCACCACTGCCCAGAGTGTGTGTGTGTGTGTGTTGTGTATCATCAATAGGAACGAGAGTTGTCTACACCTTGTCATTAAACAACATCAAGTATGCTCGTAATCAGGAGAATGTCTTATTCATTCGTTCATTCATTCATGGATTTTACAAAATCCATTGTTTTCATTCAAGCTTGACAAGGAATCCATTATTACATCATTCTTTTGCAGCACATAAAAAACAACAGATGCACCAAGTCCCATCACTCTCCAACATCACTATTGTCTTCAAACATAAATTTCATGTTGGTCATCTTTCGAATAAGGCCTCCTAAGTCAATACCAATAAAAGTTCAGTTACACATTTTACCAAATACCTACATATAATGATAGGTATGTACACACAG
This sequence comes from Callyntrura sp. NNG-2020, assembly GCA_027744055.1. Classification (NCBI taxonomy): domain Eukaryota; kingdom Metazoa; phylum Arthropoda; class Collembola; order Entomobryomorpha; family Paronellidae; genus Callyntrura; species Callyntrura sp. NNG-2020. The sequence goes on from JAHZNE010003117.1 coordinate 19,181, forward strand.
TAAGGCCCTTCTCTACACCAAAAAAATCCAACCATGTCACAATGCCACATCATCTTTTTTAGTCGATTGGTTCATGTTTACTGACGGAATGTAAACACTACAGGGCTTAACTGGGGATGCTCAATCCACTGATCACACAATGTGCTATTTTTGATTGATGTTTTGTAATAAACTTACTGTTTTTACCGTCATTATATTGCCTGTATCGGCCGCATCATTGAGAGGACCATTTTCATACCAGACATCCCATCCACCTCACCAGTCAACAATGCATTGAGTCGAGTCAGTAGCCCTTAGAAATTCTTTAGACATTTCAAAAAGTATATTTACCCAACAGATCCGGAATAATCATTCTTTTCATGCCTTGAAATACACATATCAGCAGTGGTGCTGTGTACTCTCACAGCAGTAGTCTATCTGTCTGCTGCTGCATCAACACAACCAATACTAGAGATTAGTGACACACAAGCATTCCTTGGCAGAGAGTGAGATATTTTTTAGCAGAAGCCATTCTACTTAAGTGTTCATCCTCCTACATCGTTACCTTGAAAAGCCACAATCAAAAGGATTATTATTGTTGTTGCCATTGCAACGCGTTGTCATATGAAAGAAAGCAGACTGGCAAATTATCGTGATCATTTTCAATGGTACACGAAGGAATATTAGGTTGCATTTAAAGTCCGAAATAACGCACGCCTATATATAGGGTTGTTGCTATGGCGCTGGTGTTACTCTGACGAAAATGACAATTTAATGAGTGTACGACTATTTACATTGTCATTTTCATGAAAACTGCGACACTGCACCAACAATGGTAAACCATATTACAGTCGTCGGAGTTTTCCACAAGGGCGTGGAAGGGGTTGAATTCGTGTTGTTGGTTTAATAATAGCGCGAATTATGAAAAACGTCTAGAGGGACAAAAATGCTTCTGCTTGAACAGTTTCACGTACACAACCACAATATGACGAGTGTATGTGTGTTTTGTTTATTTATCTATTCAGTTTCATTTTCATTCATCATTATCATCAGATTAGGGACGTATATTATGTGTGTATGAGGGAAGACAGAGGTATCATCTTAAAACTTGTATGACAACGTAACGCCAAGCAAATTTATCTTTTTCATTTGTAATGACGATACTGCCGTTATTCATGTTGTCACGGTACACACACAGTGTGATGGGTAAAGTTCTGGCAGAAAAACTGCACATTTTAGATTGGAAGGGACAGCTTAACTACTGGTTATTGGTGAAACGTTGAAAGGTGATCGTCGTGGCCAACTTGAGTTTCCACAACGAGCTCCATATGAGCTCTCTGTAAGAAAGTTGCATAACAATAAAGAAATTATTCTTGATGAAGTGCACATTGTATATGTATGTACATGTATCCTGGTATTAAGAAACGCCACACTGCTTATCCCACCACTCATGTCATTCGTTTTGCCCCGAACAGATAAATTGCCCCTATTTGTCTAGCAGATCTCAATGAAAAGTGAATCGGTAACAACGAACCACAATGATCATTGTCACAGAATTATCTTAATCGTCCCAAAACAATACTTTTCTATGGATTTCGTTTATTAGCAAGCTTGGAGCAATTCAAGAAACCACAGTGATCGATTACAAACAATAAAACTCGTTGGGCTCTCTCTCTCGTTGAACATTCGTGGTGAATGTAACTTGAGTGTACACAACAGCGTAGCTTTACCATTTCACGTAGCCATGTTATGGCATATTATTATGTATATTTAGGATTCTTTACAGGTATAATTGAGATATTTATAGTTATAGGGGGCGATTACTTCATACCAGGCAATATAATAAATACGTATGTGCCGATCACCACCGGAGGACGGTGGCAGCTGCAGTGGGATACGACATTATACACATACTGACATATGTGTTTTGCATGACTCAACATTGCCGTGCCCGAGTTACGCAAATTTTTTCGAAAAATATTTTATTTGGCTACGTCATTATTACGGTTGGTGGTACAGTGAGTGCAGTCAGCGACACCATGGTGGTTAGTAATCGTCTCGTGAATTGTACCCTCAATGTTATGGCAGCTTGCATTGTATTCTATGAATCGTGTTTGCGCGCAGTAGTTACCGTTGTTGTCGTAGCATCAAAAACGAAAAAATGCTAGGCTGAAGGTCCCTAAAGGTTGACACAGCACCTTAATCCATTGGTTGCAAACATGTAGGCATAAACCTTGATTATTGATAATCTGAATATATGCTACGAACTAATCCAGATACCAGGTAGGAGGCACAGTGATGGCGCCTAACTCTTACACTTTTACGTGTAATCTAGTATACGTAAGACAATACTGTGCATTTGTAACCTATAGCATGTAGGTAGTTTAGGTAGCTATATTTAACAATGTTGTTCCTTCATCATCATCATCATCATCATCATCATAACCATCAAGATCAAGTTACATGTGATTAAAGTGATACCATAATCAAAGAAACGGCATGATACTTGCGTGCTGAAGCAGTGTATTTATGAATGTCAGGCTAAAAAGACCGATTCTAATCAAATACATAATATATGTAAAGGTATGCATGTTGTGATATACCAAACCAAGCATAATTACATGTATAATGCCACACATTTGTACAATGTTACACTGATTATCGTTCCAAGTCTGTTTTGCATTTTGTAGAGCTTCCACCGCCACCACCACCACCACCACCACAGATTATGTTGTGATGTGATGTACTGTTGTAATTCGTAACCACTAGGTCACTCGTAATAAATACACAATACACAATAATAATCACTTCTCCTGACAACAAGCAATTGGCCGTGCACTTAAAACCTGGTCGCCTTTCTGATCCTATGTGGACTAATTGAAATTTAAAGTTCATGCTCAACCAAAAAAACAGAGAATAATTAAAGGTACTCGAGTTGTTAAAAATCATGACAAATACTTTTTTGTCGCTGTATGCACAGTCTTAAGAAGGGAATAATTAAGATGAGTAATAAAAATAGCAACAATGGTACATTTTTGTATACCAATAATACTTTTGCCTCAAGTAATCGCCAAAGCGACCGAGTGGCGAAACCATTGCAAAACGCTGTGCTGCTGTTACTGTTGACAGGTAGAAAAATGTATGGCGTACAACAATCGCTACAGAACTCTGTGTGTGTGTATGTGTGTTTGCTTCCATACTCCAATAAATTTACGAATCTGAAGGCCTCATGCAACATGATGCAAGGTTTAATAATATTTATTCTAAACCAAGTCTAACAAATTGAAAGTGAAAATTACAAGGGTTGAACCAGGAAGATGGGTGGATGCACAAGAGAAATTAACATTCAACATTTGTTTGTGTACTGCAGCAGCAGCAGCAGAGATTCTTAACGCTCCGTTGTCCGTGTCCGACCATGATCGACATCACAGTTTTTTTTCTTGTCTTCTTAATACGAATGTGTAATGAAAAAAGTACTTACGGGGAGACTATTACTACTACTATACGCTCACGCATTTTTCACACTGAACAACATCCTGATTAATTACATTCCTACATGCATATCTTTCAGACTCCAAAGTACAAGTTGTTTCCTTGCTCATTTTTTTGCAGAAGGGAACCTTCTGCTGTAAATATCAGATGTGCCTACTGCTCACTCGCATCTTGGGACTTGTAATTAAGTAGTTAGGAAAAAAACTATCGAATTAGTTGAATGTATTTTTTGCATCTTGTTCGTTTTTGTGGCCATTTATTTTTCTCTCTGTGTGTCTCATTCAAAATGTTTAAAAATTGAATGGCAATTTTTATGGCTTAAGGCCAGGTTTTGAAGGTGGCTCAGGCTATCTGTACAATTCACTAAAAATGCGTACGTTAAGTAGAAGCTTTTGTTTATGCATCTTTTGACTTGCTGGTGTAAAAAATGCACAACTCAAAGGTACACTTATGACGATAAATTAATACTGCAAAACGCTGGCTGTTGATGCTTTCGAGGAGGTCAAAATTATTATTTCATATTGACCATAATGTCAAAACCTCAAAAATTTCGAATACACGCTGCATTATGCATATGTGCTTGTAAATTTTAACAAAGGAAACAAAAACATTTGTAACCACGACTGCATGGATGTACTTGCATTAACTAGTATTTCCAACTCATATCTTTACAAAGTGGAATAAAAAAATATTTTAATAATGGGATACGTTATGCCCCTGTAAATGCCACGCTACGTAAAAACACAACTCGCAACCAGAGTGAGACACGATGAATCCGTATAATTTTCTTAATGTTCCATATACCTTGCATTTTGTCCTTCTTGGAGATGTCATTTGCTATTTATATCAAGGTAGCCATAAATTAGCTATGTTACTGCTAATACCGTTTCAATAATATTTACTCACATGTCGAATAAAAACAACAAAAAAACGACAGTTCATTTACGAGAAATATTTTATGAAGACGAGTCATCTTTAAATATTAGTTAAACCTGTGTTTAAAAGAGAGAGAGATAAGGATAAGGTACCTTTGCTAATCGTACGCTACGCTAACCGTCATTGTTATTTGTAGTTCAATCTGAGCAGTCTCTCGTCATCTTTTAGAAGTTGGCGCAAAACGCCTCCATCTCCACTTCATCTCAAATGAAACAAATCTGCGCTCGTCCACGATTAAAAAATGAATGGCAATATATCATTGAAATTGGACTTTTTTTACACTTTCCTATCTTGACTTACATTCCTGACAGGAGAAATTTCTTTTGACAATCGCTTACTCGCATGTTATGTTACTACCCAACAAACCAGATCTTGTCTCAAAAACATAGAATCCATATCTAAAATAATGTATCGTTTTGGTGAAAATTTGCACCCGCTATCCAAGTTATATTGATATGGTAAGTTACGCATGGTTACGGCAGCGAAATTTCGACACACGTAGAAATTGTGTCTGAACAGCAATATGTATATGATGTTTCGATACCAAAACAATGCCGAAACGACACTTATGAAATGTTACTTCAACGCGGTCTCGACGTTGCATCCACATAAGATATTAGCTATCTTCATGAACATTTCGTATCTAACCGATGCAGATTTTATGGCGTTTGGATATCATAATCACGTTTATTGATAGAGGTAGCCCATGCAAATAATAATAACTAGTGACAGTACACAAAAGTTATTAAATATTTATATTTTAATGGCATAGAGGAAAATCGTCATCAGTTATATCCCTTACTCTACTAATACCAAGTAGTTCGCTAGACACTGGATACCATTCAACACGACAACTTTCTTAAAAATATTTAACGGAACAACATCGGTTATTAACGTTTACACTAGTAACGCAGAATACCTTGGAATCATTCGTAATGTAGTAGTTATCTTTTTCATTTGTTTCTACAACTAAAATCTTAGCACTTTTACCAAGTGTTTGAAACAAAGTTCCTTCTCGTTCCCTAATTCTATTAACTACTTGTACCAAAAAGTTATTGTGCGATTTTACTAGACGTTTCAATGTTGACATATAATTTTCAAATGGGAAAGCACTAATACTGTCTAATTTACCATAGCATAAGCAATCATCCCGCAAATGCTTTAAATTGTGTACATTGTATACGCAGTTATCTCTTGAATATATATATTCAAAGCTCGAGACAAACTCGTTTAACATATTTCCTGCAAATATGACCCACTCCCTACTTTTTGTTGAACAAAGAATGTATAATGCTGTGTGAAAAAGCAAAAAATGGTTAAACTTCTCGGGAAGTTTGCCACGTAAGACCCCACCGAACCGGACCCACGTATAACAAAAACAACCTAAATTCAATGGCTTTCCAGTGATGTACATCTTCTAAAGATCTACTTTTTCGATTAAAATCGTTTGGAATAAACTTTGATAAACTTACAAGGCGTTTATTAATTTTCTTTATAATTTTTGGGGATATCTTATATGGGACAATTTCTTTCCTCAGCAAAAGAAGCTTCTTCTTTACCCCAAGACAACACAGATGCATATAGTCCAAAGGAACCTGAGATACTAAGCCAATTTTTAAATCGACTAGCGGGGAAATACCACTATGATGTTTTTTAAAATGTTGCATTTCGAATCCGGATTACTGGTAATTCCAACATGTTCTAATTCTCTTATTTATGTTATAAATTGCATTAAAAATTTATCAACATTCTGAGGTACGCTGGTGCCGCAAAAAAGACTTATCACAAAAATTGACTCTTTTTCATCATTTAAATAACCTAAGATTGGCCAAAACTGAACGTTTGAGCTTTTGCTAATTGGCAATCCATCAATGCCAACAGTGAGCGACAAAACATTTTCAAGATTGGCAAAAAATGGAAATTTTCTTGTTTTTGGTCCCCCACCTTTCGCTAAATACTCAATTATTTTTTTTCTTATACCAAAATGATATAATCTACCTTCAGCTACATCTACTAAATCTATATGCCTCGGTGTTGAAAGTAACGATCTTGCATCTCTCGGAAAGTTGTCGTGAGGTAGCCAATTTCGTAATTCTTTAAGTAAACTACTTAATGCAGTTTGCGTGACATTGTTCTCAAGTGCCCATTTTCTAATAAAGTCAAGCTTATGATTCGAATTACTGGTATCCAGTATTTTTGCGTCTTGATCACACACAACTACGTCATTATTAACTACATTTAAGTTATCAAGCACATCTATATTATCTAAATTGTCTAAATTATCATCTGTAGGAGGTCGCTCTAAACCCGAAACTTCAATTGTTTGTTTCAATGTCGATGATGTTGTTGAAAATGACAGCACATGTTGGATCTTCGTTGCACGTATTTTGTTCAGCTCCGTTGCCACTCGACGATTCCGATGTCGTCTTTTCGTCCACCTCGAGTCCTGTCCCGCATTTGACATGCCTTGTGTAAGCCCGTTGGCGAAAGTGGCGACCAATAAAATCGTTGATCTGTTTATCAGTTGACGTAAAGTTATCTAACCGATTACTTAAATGAACAGCTTCTATAAATTGAAACGTACAAAATCATTTAAATATAAACAAATTATATGGAGCACAAGGAGAACCTATAAAAACAATTTACCTCTAACGCAACACGCTAATTTTGAGTCGCCGAACCCAATTTTTCCGAAAGAGGATGTCAGTCGAAGAGTTTTCACCAGATCCCCAGTGAATAATCCGCGCATGATAGAGTACACATTGTCTGATAGGGTGGATCCGCCTTCTCTTTTTAAAAATGTCACCTACATAAACAGTCGTTATTAATTTCACCCATAACTCTCGCCCACCGTACAATGAAACTTTCCGTTCAAACCTACAAGTTGATTATAACTGCTTTCATTTTTCTGTAGCTCTTCCTCTAATTTGCGAAAGCCCTCTTTATTTTGAATAGGAATCAAACGAAATATGACAGATGACTCTTTGACAAAGTCGTTGGTCTGTGTAGCTAGCACTAGCATGGTTAGCGGAGTCCTTTTGGTCTTTCGAGTTTCTGTGAACAACACATTAAATTTTTTAAGCACGACTTCTTGGAAACCTGACAAAAATAGTTAAAGTATATTGACACCCTTATTTAAATATGTAGAATTAAAATGATCAGCATTACTTCTTAATTCGATTTTAAGCGCAGCCAAGTCATTTCTTAAGCTGTCGTCAAAGAACAGTAATTGCAATATTCTCGTTGTTTGGTTCTGGCGTAATAAATACGGCATTCATAAATTCTATATAAAATATTAAATAAAAAATGACCGCATTTCAATACGCATTTTAATACTGTTTATGGAGGAAGAACAGTAAAAATAAATTATAATACCATCATGCGGTTCAAGAACATTTGAAATGGATAAATTATCCGGATACAGTTGATGCTCATCACACGTGAGGTCAATAGATACACTGGATGTAGCCAAAGCTATAACAGTTCAAATAGTAGGAAATATCAATTATTGAAATAGAAATTTAATTTTTTTTAAATACACAATAAAGATGGTGAACGTACCGTTATGAGCTGAAGTCTCTGGTGGAACAAATGCATTTCTTCGAAAGCTTTGTTGTCGAGTTGTCGTTGGAGTTCCTTCAAATTCCGATGAACTTTCAACTGCGTCTACTTGCAAATATTTTTAGTTTTGCTGTTTGCCACATCAAAGTATCTTAAAGGTTAATGATTCAGATTGAATAGAGAAAGCAGGGATTCAATACTGAAAATAATAATTTAAAAATTATCTGCCTGAACTGTAACATATAATGACTTTAATCTGAAAATAGTTCCAATCCTTAGCTGGTGTAGAGTTTGCATCCTGTATTAATTTTTTGAAGTTTGATGGGTATTTAATAGGCCAGGTACAGAATTTTTGGTCACTAGTTATCCATTTTAATGGAACCGCTGATGCGCAGTTATCGTCATCAAAAACTACAACTGCGAAGCTTTTGCCAGACATTTTACTTTTTATGTAGTGGATGGATGGTTTATAAGTGATGAAAAAGCGTTCGCAATTTAAACTTAAACCAATAACTGTGTTAAGTTAATAATAAGTGCTGCAGAATGAAAATATTGCTGTTAAAATTCTGTTTACCGTTCTACTTGATACACAACTGAAATCATACCGTAATATCAATGCTGTTTGTGTGCGTAAGATGTAAAGGACTGTATACGCATTAAAGCTGTCAAAATACATACACCAAAACGATACAAATACAACATGGATTTATCTATGCATCATATGGTCAAAATGTGTAGCAATGTTGACGTTGAATCGATAACATTTATATAAGAAGTTTACCACAGTTTGAATTGAAAATAATTCGTCAATATATTGATGTCGGATGTATATTGTTTTCATATATTTTTTAATGTCCATCAATTCGTATGTCGATGCGGTATAAAAACCGTATGTTAATTTTTATAACGATTTTGCTACACAAAAACGAAAGCTGGTTTGTTGATTTAGCGAGAGGGGGAAATGTCCGCCGGGAAATAGACCTAAAACCAAAAACACATATGTTCCGTATTTTATGAGAAACACAGCATATAGAATTTTACTCCGTAATATGACATAGAGCAATAAGGTGTAACCTAACATCACAACAACCTAACAAGTTTGATGCAACTATGGCTTAAGTGAGCTATTTTTACTCCCGGGGGCAAATACAGGGGAAGGGGTCGTCTTGGTGTAAAACTAACCTCATATTCGAGTTCACTGCGGTCGAACACCCATAATCGCTAAGTTTGATGAAAGTTTAGCTTAAGTGAGCTATTTTTACCCCCGGGTGGCGAATGCAGGAGGCGGGGTAAAATTAACGTCCTAGTCAAATTCCGTGTGCTCGAAACCCCAATACATCAATTTTTTACCCAACTAACAATAAATAAATCGACTACCCCAACCATGACGTTGTATATGTACGCGGTGCGTATGGAGGGACGGACGTAACAGCAAAGATTACATATACCTGATACAAGTCATGCATCTCCCCGAGAAACTTTTACGTCAGCGTTTTGCTGTATTCTTATTATCTATATTCGCATACGCATGTGTAATCTTGGTAAGTCTAGTATACAGAATTTTATGTTATATACAAGGGGCCTGAATATTGGGTCCCCATTAACAAGGGATGGACCTGAATATTGGGTCCCCATTAACAAGGGATGGACCTGAATATTGGGTGCAAATTGGCCCAATCTTTAGTACGTAGTATCAATACCCGTTTAAAAAAATTAAAATCTTCATAACTTCGTTAGCCCATGACAAATTTTGAAAGCTCACGATAAAAATGTTCCAAATTTGATGTAGATTTTAAATCTGTTTTTTGTCTATTATTACTCGATCAAAAGATTTTGTTACTTTTAATTTCAGTAAAACATAAAACTTGACCTTGACTCAGGAACACGAATATTGGGTCCCAGGGGTATGATACTCAGGTCCCAGAGACCCAGTATTCAAGTTCCTAAAAAGAGAGACCCGATACGGAGGTCCCAGAGACCCAATATTCCAGTTCCTAATAAGAGAGACCCAATACGGAGGTCACAGAGACCCAATATTCAAGTTCCTAAAAAGAGAGACCCAATACTGAGGTCTCAGAGACTCAATATTCAAGTTCCTAAAAGGGACCCAATACGGAGGTCCCAGAGACCCAATATTCAAGGTACTAAAAAGAGAGAACCAATACTGAGGTCCCAGAGACCCAATATTCAAGTTCCTAAAAAGAGAGACCCAATACCGAGGTCCCAGGTATCATACCCCGCCTGCTAACTGACTGGGGCGGACTTCAGTTTGAAGAAATTGATATTGTTAACTAATTTGTATTTATTAAGCACATTACTTTAGTGACGTATTGGTGCAGGTACCAGACGTCCACCCAGTCGCCTACGTACTCGTGTGAGTGACGAGGCAGTATAAAATAGGCAGTTACGCGACAGATTAGAGATTTATTCGTGTGTGCTTAGCAAGGGTAGCGCTTTAGAACATCCTAACGGTATTAGGAAGGCCCAGCGTTCGACTCCTGGAAGCGTCTAATCATACTTTTGCTAAGCACTCGTTCGTGACTCTTTCTAAAACATTGTAATTTTCTAATACTCAGTAATAATAATAACAATAGCTTTGAAATTGGCAATTTTGGAAAAAATGCATTGCGCTTCTCGATATTAGCTTTCATTTAACATTTTATGAAAATCGGATTTAAAATACCGGAACGAGTCCTGTCGAAGGAGCCAACGACCTTAACATCTGCGGGACGGGCTGATTTGGTCCCTCGTTTCCAGGAGCAGATTACGTACAGGTGTATCTATGGTAGCCGTTCAAGATGATCCGATTATATAGTTTTTTTCAAACGTTATTTCACTTAGGTCCTAGTAAAGTAATAAATTGAATATAATGTTATATTGTTGATTAGGACTCGATTCATCAATATAATTAAACGGCCCGAAGGGATTGATGATCTTTATTCCTCACGATCAACTGGAGATATTTTACTGATTAATCGTTCGAAAAATATTGTGACACTCACTACAATCAATGGGTTTTTCATAGGCTCATTACAACCCGATGACCGAATCGAATGCGTTTGCTTGAGCAATTTGGATCCTGGCGAAAATGTCAATCTAATTGTTGTAGGTTGCGATTATGGGATGATTAGGTTAGATTTTTCCTTGCGTTACCGTCATTCAAATTATTAAACAGTAACAGGTACATTGATAAAAATCAGAATTCATAAAGCCGATTTTGAAAAGATTTATTTCTGTTATAAATAGGTTTTTCTCAACATGGGACCTTAAACCGGTCAATGAAATAAAGGTTGTCCCCTTGTCTACGTTGGCCATTAAGAAGTAAGAAAAAATGTACTTCCGTATGAATTTGCCGTTTTACAGCAATGTGCAGTATATCCGTTTTATTATTTCACAAATAAAACTCATACATAATTCATGAGATAATTTAATGTCTCCATTCAAAATTGTGTTCACGAATGAAAACGTTTTTCAACGAAATGAACAGTGTATGAGTACAGTGAGGTTATTGATAATAACATCGGTGATTAAAGAGAGCACCTATGGGGACATTAAGAAGAACATTAGAGGGACATTGTGTATAGTCCATGATAGAACATTATTGCAAAAGGTGTTCGTGCAAAAGAGATAGCAGGCCTCAGTAATATTCTGTTTCCAGAGTTATTTGTGTTAATACGGTTACCGTGCCTCTTTCACTTACAGAAACATTAAAAAGCAGTAATTGGTTACTGCCATTTGTCGAATTTGAAAAAAATTAAAAATATTGACAGCTAATTTGCACAGTTTTACAAATAAATGACACCGTATCGCGTATCTACTAAATCAGGGCAACCCGCCAATCATGGGCTTCATTTCCCACTATCCCCACTAGCGTTTGCCTCCTCTCTCTTTGTAGAATGTAGTACTTATTGACGTAATGTAGTACTTATCGGCGTAATGTAGTACTTATTGACGTAATGTAGTACTTATTGACGTAATGCAGTACTTATCGACGTAATGCAGTACTTATCGACGTAATGCAGTACTTATGGACGTAATGCAG
>JAHZNE010003118.1:0-14195 GCA_027744055.1 Callyntrura sp. NNG-2020
GGCTTTAACTAAAATAAACCCAACCCATTAAAACCCGTATTTTAACGGGTTGGACCCACCGTAGGCATAAGAGTGGGTCGGGTAAAAACAAATATATATATAGATATGTGGGACCATAGAAAATGGCGGGGAAATGGTTCTCTATATATAGTATATACACTACCCATAATAACCCCATAAGACCCATTTAAACCCTTATAACCCGTTAAAGCACATAAAACCCACACTCACGGGTTTTTTAAGAAAAAACCCGCGGGTTTAGCCATATCTGGTATACATATTTCGTCATTTTCGCTATATAAGCGGATTTCGCCATTGGATTAGTGTTTTTGAAATTTGGAAATTGCATGGCTGCAGCGTCCTCTTGTGATAGAACCTAGAAATTAACTTTTAAGCATCTTTGACAACCTTTATTGTGTTTTATTATGCTTTGTGTTGTTGGGGTTTGTCGTTAGTACGTAAAAATGTTCCACAACTGGTATTCCGGCATACCGTATTCGCGTATAAAGTTTTAGTTTGTCGAGGTTAGTGCATGAATTCTACCTTTTATTTATGTCTGCAATTCTCTACGAGGAAATAAACTGTTCTACTCCGATCATAAATAAATCTCTTTTCTACGATCATGTCAACTCCGTCGGTTGTAAGTCTGCGTCTGAAAACGAAAAAACCGCGGAGATAAAATATCAGATATCATTATTTTTGTTTTTACAGGGACAAAATATAAATTGCTAACGCAGAGAATGTGCTATTAGCAGAGTACGGAGTGAATGTGAGGAATTCGCCGAATTTTCGAAGGATAACACGTTTCGTGCATGGAGTAATACCGCCTTACCTTGATAGAGCAACCTTGAAATATTGAGCCTGTAAAAGTAATTTATTCCAGTTCTACGACCATTTGCTACAATCTAAAATTTTAGTAGCAAAACTGAACGTTACAAAGTAACATTTTGGTAGTTTCCGGTAATTTGTTCTACGAGCAGTATTTGAGACTACATGCACATGTATCTTACCTGATTCTCCGACAGAAACATATGGAAATGGATGCCAGTTAGGTGTTTCCAAAGAAGTTACTGTTGCCTGCTCGAAATGTTTCAATTTATTTATGTCATTTTTGGAATAAACTTACCAATATTTTCACTACTTCACATGTATACAAGATGGCAAAATTCATGCCAATGCAGGTTAATGCATGCCATTGAATTACATAATTAGAATTGTTTTTACAGATTTTTTATTTATCTTTCAATATCATGTAAATATGCTTCACAAAACACAAAGTGAATAAAAAATTACACTAGAATGAATTCTACTCGTATTATTTATAACCTTACCGCTACTGTAATGAATACGGACGTTCAGGCATGAAGACTATGACAGTATCGAAAAAATAACGATTACGTATTTATTGAATTTTATCGAAATAGTCATTTTCATGAAAGGTTTCTTTAAGGTGAAAGATACTTTTTCTAGGCACACTTTTTTTTAATAGAAATATGCTCTCCTTTCAAATACAACTACAGTTTATAATAGAGTGTACACCAATTAAATGTACCGGACCTGTGATGTCATAACATTAATTCAGATTACTGTCTTTATCGAACAAACATTTTATTAGACAACAGGAAATAGTTAACAGGAAATACGACCGAAGTGTTCTTTTCTCATTTTTATGTTTGTCCTTCTCCCCAAGTACTAGTTTTTTAATTTAAAAGTATTTCTAACCAATAGATGATTCAATTGACAATCGTTTACAAGTATTATATGCGTATAATCTATACAACATCCACCCCACCATACGTTACCGCCTGTTTTTGTATAACTTTGGAGAGCACAAGATTTTGTATAAATGAATAATTATTACAATGCTAATAAATCGAAGCAAACCTTAAAATTTGGTGAAACCTAAAACACAATATTTTAATTTGGCCAATGGTGTAGTTATGTTGTTAATTTTTTAAGTAACAAATGATGGCATAACCAGGAAACTATTAATTTGGTTTAATTGTTACAGCTATTAATAATAATATAATACCCTTAGAAGTTTTAAATTGTCCATTTTGTGTGTATTTCTGTTTGCCTGCTTTAATACTTCATATGTTCTCATTTCCATTTGTGTAAAAATTATATTTATTAATAGAATTGCTGAATATTCTAATATTTTATCATATAAACTTCAATATGTTGACATAGCCGAGTAATTCTAATTGTAATTATTTTAAAATAATACATTAATTTCTCCAAAATCAACTAGGAAGAGTACAAATATCAGTCGCCCATATTTTATAGGGATAACACATTCAATATAGGCGTCAGAAAATTGTCGAATGATGCGCAGTGATATATTATACAAAACCAGTGATTTCATTAAATGTTTCTACAATAGATCCACTCCTGATTTCGGAAAGTTTTTTTTGTTAATGACCAAAAATGCGATTGCTTAATATGTACCAAATTAATCTACAGAAGTAAACATAACTCTTCGTATTTATTACAGACTAATACTCCGCAGGTAAGTTCTGACGCAGTCAGATTTATTCAAAGCCAGAAGGTATGCAAATTAAGTAAGCATTGCAATTTGCTTTAGCGCATCAGAACCACTAACATTCAGAAAGTTTAGGAGCTTAAGCAAATGCAAATGCAGAAACACTACAAATAGTTACTGTGTAAACAAATGATCTCGTAGATAGTTAGGGACGAACAATAGTCATGTTTGCATCTCAAACGAGAGTCTCGAAATTTCTTGTTCATGGCAGTGATTTAGTTGCTGGCTGACGAAAAAACGTACGTTTGTTGAATTGCTAGGTCACAGCGACCGGCTTAGAAATTTACTAACGAGATTCTTTGTAGAAGGTCAAATTACAATGGAAGATATCACTGAGGTAGGACTGAAATCGCTACACCCTTACGTTAAATAAATGACTTTTTTTGGTGTAAATATGATGCATGGTTTTGATACCAAACTATATTAAAACCCAATTTTCCATTATTTTTTTTGTGAAACTATTAATACATCAAGCACTGTATCATTGCAGAAATCCGAATCTGATAGGTTTGGAAGATTGTTTAAGGATCAATTTAATGCAGCACACATGTTTTATAAAATCAGAAGATTTCGAAGGATTACTTTTGTTACAATACAAATTTTATTTTGTTTGTATTTCTACATTCAATTATTCAAGACAAAAACGGCATTTGGAGTCGGAAGCTGAACGAAACAGCACTTGCGTCTTATGGATACCAGACAACCATTTGATGTTGTTCATGGTCAGCTAAACAGTTCTTTGAAACTGTCTATCATACGTTGTTACTTCTTTTCGCGTCGCAATATATAATATGTATATAGACAATATACATATAATATAATACCACGTAACAAATTATTCTAAATGAAGGTTTGCTGCGTAATTCTAAAGTATGCAAAACAATCACCTAAACTATTTTCGGAAAATTACATCGCTTCCATCATAAATTGTTTGCACGCTTTGCCATATGTTATTTTATATTCGTTTTCAATTTGAACGAAACAGGCTTGTAGTTTTCCAACAAATACTTAATTATATCATATAATTCGTATACAGTTTTTCAATTTATAGGTTAGTGTCGTGCTTTTACTCACATGTTCTATTAGATTAACCTGAGTGGACAACTGTGAAAATAGTATTCAACATTACGCTTACAAACAACTTAATTATAAAGAATATTTCGACATTTATGGACCAAAGACGGAAACATCAAGAATAAGAAGTACAAACCTTAGTGTCTGGAAAATTGCTGACCGGCTTCCTCATTTTTATTCCGGCTCAGCTATATTGTAAGTAAAGCTTTAATTGATCCACAGTATTAACCCATAAATTTTATTTAATAACATCACGTACATCAATATTACATGACAATACTAATACTTTCCAATGAAAGCCATGAATGTTGTCAAGCCATGTGTGTATAGATTGGGGTTAAGACCGCTAAAAGCGAACCCGAATTTTTTGGAGTGTCCGTAAGTTACATACTTTGGCTATATGGGCGCTTTAGCTGACATACCGTATCGCAGAGATAACTCGGCAGTAGGAAATGGAAAAGTGTAGTCCCCATAATCTCGATAATGTGGTAGAAATTGAAATACTTATTCTTCACGACTTAGGCAAAGGAAACTAGAGTTAAAAACTTCAGGAAATATGTTGTTTACAATAATATGCAGCTATAAATTTTTGGCAAGTTATTTACATATAACAACATATAAATACGTATAGCATATCCATAATTTGTAACCATACTTTTAAATACAAATATGAACAGGAAAAACCGAATACATTTTCACTTTTTCGCACGTCTTAGTAAAATCCAAAGTAGGAATCACGATAGGAAAAATTATACATTCATACGAATTTTGCAAAAATATTGGTCAATATGGCGCTACAGTACTTAATTTCAATTATTATCATTGGCTTTCGTTCAGCCGCGTGATGCATGTAGATGTTTGGTTAAACCTTTGTGAAATTTAAGAGCTCTGAAGAAGTCTTTTAGTTAAACTGAACTGGACGCGATTTACTGAATTTGTGGGCCAGCACAAAACCGCACGCATTGTATTATTCAGTTGAAACGAAGTACATGAAATCAACTGTTCCTTAGTACGGCTTACTCTCTTCCCCTCCAATTTTGTTGTCCCACATACGCGTTTTAACCCCCTCATAGTTACCAGTCCATATTTGTAAAATGATGACACATATAAGTGGAATTAAAATTCTTCACTTTATTAATTTAGATCCAAAAAGTGATTATTTACAACAATACGGTATTTTAAAATGGAATTTTACACTACACTTCAACATTTGTCAAGCCATATCGGACAGCTGCCTAACTTCTCTGAGCCAAGGATGTCTTAAGTGATTTAAAATCACTATGGCAAAATTTTCCATTTTAAAAATTAAGCAACGTATCAATAGAATAATAAATTTTTACTGTTATCAGTTGACGTAACTCAAATTTGGCCTTGCAACGCATGCAGGTTTTATTTTACAATTTTGTTAAATTTAGTCCTTCTGAAGAAGTGTTTTAGTTAAGCAGAAAATAAACGAGCCCACAAATGCAGAAATTTGGCTAGGCTGTAAATTGGCAGTCTTAATGTTAATAAAATTGTTAATGTTCAAACTAGTGATACATATCACCGTGAAAAGGTAAAGTATTTTAAAATATGACATTATTACGATCATGTGACGCTGTGTCGACAACGGGATCATTTATATTTATATCCCATACCCAACGGAAATGTAAATGCTTATTTATCGAATGTATGTAAATTCAATTTAACTACAAATAATAAATGATATTCAAACTAATATTTGAAAAGACCCTTTAGGTATTCAAACATTTCAGAAAATCAAACTGTTACACAAATCAAAGCGTTACTAAAATAATCGTTTCATCGGTTTCAATAGCTTCAGTTTCCGTTTACGGGTATTGATGTAGGAGTTAGCGCTTCTACGTGCTATATCGTGCGGTTATATATAAATTGTAAATATATATATGTTTATGTAACATGTATATAACCTAACCTTTGTAGCACATAAGTTTAATTACAGAACAATTAATAAAATGAGCAATAAAATGAGAACGGAACCAAAGGAGGCAGAATACATTTTCTGACTCTTTTTTTGTGAAGTCGCATATATCGGAATATGAGTAGAAATATGTTGCTTTAAGTTGGATCATTGTATCGAGCTCATACAACTGTCCGTAGAACCGTTGGAATTTAACGTTTTACCGAAGGTCTCCTCGTGTCTCTATACTGGTAATATAATAACCCTACGAAACGGTATTGAAGGTTGAGGGAGACGCTAGCTGTGGCTCGGGAAACACAATGGAGATAATACAAAGCTTTGTCAATCACTTTCAAGCCTCTCCCGCTGTGCAGGAGAAACAGGGTTTTGTTACTTTTGACAAATTTTGTAAATTCATACAACAATATAATTATTAGACGTTTGTATGCATTAATAAACCTTTCCATAATTTATTTAGACGCACAATTTTGTGTTAGCGTATTTGCAGATCAAATTTATTTTTAAAGGACAATTTAATCAATGCAAAGCTTTTCACATTGGAAACCTGAACAGAATTCCAGCGCTAAAGCTATGCACAACTGATTTACAGTTATTAGGAAAATTCAGATGCGGATTTTGTGGCGAACGTGGGACAGAAACGTTCGTATTCCATTCACAAGCAATACACTTAAATATTTATGTTGAATTATAAGTCAAATTGAAAAAATACATTTTTTCCAATTGAAAGAATTTAGTATAATTCGCAGCCTGGGAAAACAAGTGAACCATGACCAACTTTCATGACATCATTGGCATTTACATGTCAAACTGTTGTATATGCAGTCTAAAATGTATTTTTAAATCTACTTCCACTCTGATAGTTGACGAACAATGAGTTTCCTGCCAGCTTGTCGCATTGAAGCACATTGTTCCATTGGAGTTTGACGTTTATGAGAGCGCTGCAGTGTTGCAACAAAAACAAACTAAGATGAATAGAAAAAAAGTTGAAAAGCGATCTAGACGATGTAACCATGCAAATCTTACTTCGACTTTGCAGTAGCTGTATTGTTTAACATTTGAAATCAACACTAATATATATAATATTACCAAATAAAAGTACGATGTTGAGCAGATAAAAACTGATTGTGAAACTAGATCTTTTTAATCCTAAAGTTCTATATCAAAACGAATATAACATTCAAGTTGCTTCATTTCAAAATGTAATTTAAATGATTTCTGTACTACGTACCAAGTGATTGTCATTAATTAATTTGGTATGCAATCATCTAGAACACTCATAACTCCGATATTTGATGGAATTTTAAAAATTCAAAAACGACCCTTTTTCCTAATTTTTGCTTGATTTTGTGTGCCTAGTTTCATGTTTTTAGATGTACGTACGCGAGCACCATCATGTATTTACGGTCCGAGGTTGGTCGGCCCCTTCCACTGGACTAGTGCTATTTTTGGACATAACCTTTTTCGAGTTAACACTAATTAATCATTCTCTAAAATTTTCTTAATTTTAAAGACAATTGGACGATAGTCGAAATACGTCTCGCAGGTTTCAGAAATGGTTACTCTATTGCAAACATTGAGATCCTGAACGTGCATTTTAACGTAACATGGTTGCTTGTAACAGATGAACTTAATTTTATCAGCCTGCGGCATGCAACGAACCCCGAGCTGCGGTAAGTGTAATGGCAAATTTTATGCCGTTTGTTACAGATAGGTTCTCATTTCCATTGTAAACTAAAATAAAATACCACGGGGAAAACGCGTCAATTGCAAAACTAATCTTCCGCTAACTCTGCTTCAAGAACGATTTATTTTTACACCGTTGGGTTAAATGGGACTACTCCACTTGAAGCGAACTTCCACCAACAGCTGAAGAAGTGCTTCTAGAAAATGAAGCACGCAACGAGAAGCTTTCCTGCTATCTTTGCTTTTGACAAAGGTGTAGGCAATGTAGTTCATGACGAGAAAATAAAACATATGCCAATGATGCTCATGACCGGTCGAAACGGTAAAACATTGTTGACAATTACCTAGAAACACATGAAACTAATTGCCGGTATGAAAGGGACAAAGGAAAAGCCCTCGAACAACACCGTAATTTGTAACGTTCATTTGGAATTATAAAGCAAACTGGAAAATTACATTTTTTCCATTTGTAAAAAAATAGTACGTTTATAATAAATATTAAATAAACGTTAGTATTAGTATGCAAATATGTTTACTTATATGCTTAAACATATTTTTAATATTGCGGTTAACCGTACGAAATGGTATTGAAAGTTGAGGATAACACCAACTTTGGCTCGGAAAACACAAGGGAGGGTATAACTATTAGACGCTTCATATGCACTGGTGAACATTTCTATAAATTATTGAGACGCACAATTTTGTCATATAGCATTTGCAGATCAAATTTAATTTTCAAGCACAAATTAATCAATGCAAAGCTTTTCACATTGGGTAAACCTAAACAGAATTCCAGGAATTATTAGGAAAATTCATATGCGGATTTTGTGGCGAACGTCAGCCAGAAACGTTCGTATTCCCTTTACCAGCAATACACTTAAATACCAATTTTGAATTGTTAGTCAAATTGAAAACTTGGGAAAACATGTGAATGGTGACCTGACTTTCATGATGTAATTTTAAATCTATCTGAACTTTGATTGTTGACGAACAATGAGTTTCCTGCCTGCTTGTCTCATTGAAGTCCGTAGTTCCTATAGAGTTTAACGTTTATGAGAGAGTTGCAGTGTTGCTACCAAAACAAACAATGATGAAGAGCCAAAAATCGGAAACCGATGTAGACGATATAACCATGTAACTAATACTTAGAATTGGTTTGTCGCAATTGTGTCAAAGTTTCTACATTGCTTTCCAACATACTGGCGTAAATGCAGTACTTATATGTCAAAAGTTTACTCTTTCTAATTGTTATTTTTATAGCTTTTGCAAATGTCTGTGGTAATATTTGGAATTAAAAAGCAAACTGGAAAATTACATTTTTTCGATTTGTGATAAATTTGAATGTTTTAGGTAAACAATAACGTTATTATTATTGTATGTATATATTTACTCATATGCTTAAACATTTTCCTAATATTACGGACAACCGTACGAAATGGCATTGAAGGTTAAGGAAGACGCCAGCACTGGTTGGGAAAAACACAAAGAAGATAATGCAAAGCTGTGTCAATCACAACAAAATTATATGCCGGAATTACAATATTCATCACCTTATCCGTTTTAAATTAATTACGTATTGAGATGAATATGTAGCTTCAAATATTGTTACGTAAACTTAGCAACATAAAATGGAACGCTACATATAATGTTGTTCTAGCAGTTAATCGCCAGCTTAATACCCCAGTTTTTTTAAAATAAATTGCCAGAAGCAGTCTCGTTTTCCATGGCAGCCCATGTGTTTACCTCACTACTTTTTATTTATTCTAATGCTAAATACCAAATTATAAAGATTTTTATTAATTATTGGAGACAACCAGAGGTGTGTCCATATCTCGTATCTCATATCTCGGTCGATATATCATAATGTTACATAATCTTACAGCGGTTTTTCTTAACTCTAAACGTTGGCGGACAATGAGTGCCCTGCCTACCTACCTACTTGAGGCTAGTAAAATCTTTGGAGTTAGAGGTGTTTGGGAATTACAATTTTGCAACAAATAAAAAATAACCAATTACAATAACAAATAACAATTTATGTTAATATTCCCAAATGTAAGTAAGATATGTAGAAGATGGAGACTGATTGTGCTCCAAGATCTTTATTATTTAAACTCTATTCCGAAACGAATATAACATTCTGTTGCTCAATCCCAAATTGAAAATTGAAAATGTTGATTCCTTCACTACGAAGCAAATGAATGTCAAATTATTTGGTATGCAATCACCCAGAACAATGCTCACCAATGGAATTAGGAAATTTGCAGAATGTGGTAATAACTCGTCTCAACTAGCAAACAAACATGAATTGCCTAGGCAAAAGAGGCTACGGTCCATCATCCCGCCTTTGACGTACGCATTAAAAACAATACAGGTATTTTTTATTAGAAGAAAAACCATTGGTTAACACTTGGATTTTGGCGAACCTACATCGTGCGCCTCCAAATACAGCAAATTTCCCAGGCTGTAAATTGGCACTCTCGTCTGAATCCCACTTGTTCAGTGAACATGAATAATACGTAGAATAGTTGTCTCAGCATTTGTAATGCTATTAAAGTTTTTGTTGCTCAAGTTAGTGATACATTTTATATGTGATAGCTAAACGTGGTTTAATGTTTCACATTATTACCACGTGTCGATAACGGGAACACTTATACCGCATACATTGCATAAACAACAGGAATGTAAATATTATTTTTCGTATATATATATGAATTCAATTTAATTGCTAAGAATAAATGATATTGAAACTCAATTTTCAGCAAATGAAGTAAAACGTTTTAAATCATGCACAACTTGCCTTCTTTGTCATGTCGCAAATTTTGTCAAAAGATCTCCATTACATTTTCAACATATTTCCGTTGATGGAGTCATTCATTATCGAACGTTTACTTTATAGTCTTATTGCGAAGACGATAAGAACCAACTAATTTGCTCTCATATGGTAGTGTGGAACAGTTAAAGACTAAGTGCGCAATAAGACCTTCTTAAGTTTTTAACTCGATTCCAAAACGAATGTTACATTCAGTTTCTCACGCTAGGATGGTGGATTGCAAATACATTGATTCCTTTACAATGAGTGTTACCAATTTAGTTTGTATTTTCGAAGATCAAGTACGAGTCTATTACAACTGAAGTTGTTCCACCAATGGACATCTAGGAATTTACGAAATGTATTTACTGGATCAATTAAATACACTTTATTGGTTTTCCAGGCTCTTCTTCTTCTGCTGGGACGTCATGAGGTCCCATCTAAATTTGCTCTTTTCTCAGTGACAATCACTTCAGAACATTTAGGTAAATCTGCATATATGTAAATATTGAAAGCTATACTATTTATATTTTATGACGGCACTTTGACTTCTGGATTACTTGAATGAGAAAGGTTCCATTCGGATTTTTTACATACACACACCGTATGATAAATTAATCAGAAACTGTATTATCAATAAAGAGATCCTATAATTAGAACATGCTTAAAACAGCAATTCAAGAACTATATACACGTGGGATATGGTTTTACATTATCCATACACCATTTTATTTATTAATTATAGCACAATGGCGTGACAGGCCGACGCTTTGACTTATCTGACTTAAAATTTAATTGACAGATAAATGATGAGCTAAAATATAAAATACTTTTACTTTAGCACAAAATTAAGATTCGTACACACATACAATTCTTTGCCATATATTAGTCCAAACTCAAATACAACGACCACAAAACAAGCGCCAGTTTCAAATAACATCCAAAAATGACGTAAAAGGAAAAATCACATCGTTCCCTATTTTGAAGGCGGAGTTTCTACTAAGGCCCAACGTAAGCGATGCTGGACAAACGAAATGGATTTTATGCTGTCCTTTTAGCTCACCATATTTATGGATAAATTTTGAAGAATATAAGTTCGACGACCTTTATTTCATAGCCTCAGGGAAAACTCTGGAAACGATGCAGCAGATGCAATGACGGACCGCGGACGCGTTGAAAAAGAACACTTTGGTGCCGTGCTGAATTCGGATTTTCTTAAAATTCGGATTTATTATATTACACGGCTTCCACAAAAATGGTGAATATTTAATTTGTGTTGGAATTGTATAGCAGTATCATCTGTCGATTCCGTCTTGTGTATAAACATAAATCTAAAATCCAATTTATTACGTACGTCATTTTATTATGATGGTGTTTAACCGAAATTTATAGTTATTCATTTTACGATATAGTCCATATGCTAAGAACATTTGGGAGAAACGAAATTGAGGGTTGGAATTACATTATTCGTACCCATTACAGAAGTGTAATTAACTACGGGTTCAAATGATGAACGTAGTCTAAAATACAGTTTACATGAATATCATGTTAGCTCGTAACTGTAACGCTACAGAAAATGCTGTTATGTGAAATGCTATATAAACAGATACTGCCTTCCTAACTAGTTTACATTCTAGGTTAAAATATCAAGTTATTATGATTTAAATAATTTATAGAGCTAACTATAGGTGTAGAGATAACATTAACAATGTTTCAAAGAACAACCATTCATAAATACAATACTTGCATTTTATCTCTCTCTTAAACTTGATTGTATCCACACCTCTATCTTAACATATTATTGCAAATATTGGGATCCCCTACATACAGTTTGACGTAAAATATTTGCTTGTAACAGTCGAACTCAATTTGATCAGCCTACAGAAAGCTGTATTTTCAAGAATTTTTGAACAACTTAACGCAACCCCGCGGTGCAATATTTCCTTACATCTGACTGCAGTTACGGCAATGTATTGATGTAAGGTTGACAATGGAAGCGTTTTGAACATTATAACATAGTATTTATGCATTGAAGGATTTCCCCGTTCGCACAAAGGCCTCATATAAACTCTATGGATTATTCAATGGGTGCATATTTATATTGTTATCATACGTTTCAAAGTATGCCAACCACATAGCCAGCTAATTAGATTGCAGAGGGAGCCATCTTCTTCCAATAAATATCCAAGACATTATTGCGAATTGGAAAGTCAGTATAAATGTTAGTCTCCGAATATATTTGCTTGTTTGCTAATACAATTACTAAGGTTATAACGTATTGATGCAGTAAATTAAAAGACACAAATTTGGCATATTCATTCGTCAGCGCAGCATGCAGTTCTTTATTTATTTGCCTTCTTCTTTTTTCTCTTCCTTCTGTACCCTATATTTTGCATTATACTTGTCCTATTCATTTAGTGGATAAGGGCATTTAACATCTAATATATGTACAGTTTCATCCATCAATCCCAATAAGATGAATAGGTCCTTCTTATTGTTCTTGCAAATCTATTTTATAGTTAGAAAAAAATGTACACCTAAAACTGTGTATGTAAGATTTACAAACAGTAAATGTGTTTGGTGTGATTATCAACAGAAACAGCTACAGCAAACTTTCCACAAAATATGCATATTATATGTAGTACGCTTATAAAACATCGCAGATATTTATTATGCAAAGCAAAAAGTGTGGGTATTCAACCAATAACAAATATAGGTTGAATTTCGTCAAGCCTAGATTGTACATCCGCGAGTGAATAAGTGTTGGATGGAGGAGTCTCGTCTGACTCCCTCTTTTACAGTAACCGTGTGCTCAGTAAAACGTGAAATATTTTGCATTCCAAATGAAATGTTTCAGTGCTTACGTTGCTCTGAAGTCAATGCGTTTTTATAGCTATCATTGTTTTAGCCTGCAAAGAATAAGTAATGTTCAAACTGAGATTTCAAAGGAAATCGCATCAAACTATTACTCATCCTTTACTAAAACCACTATTTCTTACGAATCTTTCAAACAGCAACTTCAGTATATGTTATGAATATCGATGGAGGAGTTACCGTTTTTACATACTATATATGTGTAGGGGTTATATAGTAAATGTAAACATTAATTGTATATTTTTTATGAATCTATCAGTTTACATCACTGACAAGATTTAAAGTTTTACGATAAGACAAGCGTTGGCAGTTGTATAAGATTTCCCGAATTTATTGAGCAAACTTTTTATTGTCATCTTTCATTACATGAATGCGCGGCGGCCGGTCGTTAGTGTCTACCATGACTAGTTGTTAATAATGATAATAATAATTGAAAATAACGACATTTGGTTTTCAAACATAAATTGTACTACGGTTCCCAATGGTAAAATGTATGCTACCATTTCTTTATTTCCACCAGGTGCATTGAATATATGATCCACGAAACTTACTATTTATAATATAATTGTCATTCAGTCAGGCCTACTGTTAATAAACTGAGCAATTTCGATGCTTGGGTGAATTTGCGTTTGTTCAAAGTTGTGAGTTGGAAAAAATAACTACATTTTATTTTTCCGGCGTATGTTTGCGTTATGTTATGAAGCTTGTGTCATAAATTAGAAAGGTTAAATTAGGAATATTAAAAAGAAATCTCAATAGGAATATTTCCTTAAGTTGCTTAATGGTGGATTCAAAAAATGTTGATTCTATTACCACGTTAGAAATGAGTGCCACCAATTTATGTTATTTTATGTTCTAGAATAAAGCTCAGCAAATATATGAGGAAAGATATTGTTATTGTTTCAGCATTGACAAAGTAAATATGCAGAGGTTGTTAGTAGTGAATAGGTTACTAGGTAGTAATAGATGAAGTATGAATATGGGCGATAGTTTATCTCCCCGCTTTAAAGACTACTAATTATCCCATGTGTATACAATGAACATATTATGCCATACTTGTATGTTATCTCTGAAATGTTTAATCGCAAATCACGATCGAAATCCTTGCTTTCACACATATTTATGATTGTATACAAACCTCCATCTAAACATATATTGCAAATATCGGGATCCAGTACGTACATTAATAACGACGTACATGTACAACGAAACATGGTTGTTTGTAACAGATTAACTTAGTTTATCAGCCTGCAGAAAAAACCAACCCAGAGCTG